>JAPMIB010000269.1:0-75388 GCA_034770305.1 Trichogramma dendrolimi | reverse complement strand
TAAACAAAATGGAAAGGACAATATTAATATTTCAAAGATAAAAAAAATATGAGGAAGCTACTTGCCAATACATTGGCAGCGGTTTTTTTATTGTCATTCAAAAGCTTATGAATTTTCCTTTACAATGAAACAATAAAATTTCTAAATTCTCAAGGGGTAGGATCGTGAGCGATTAATTGTGATTAAAATTTAGATGCTCCTATAAGAGTCCATGTTAAATTAAGCAACTTTACATTGATATATATTTCAAATAAGGTCGTTAACACATATTTTTTTTTATGAAATTAATTTGTATAATTGTCTAGAATCATTTCTCGAAGTTTCAGTCCCGTGGCTTATAAACGAATTTTCGCTCGAGCCTCCTTAAGTTGGCTTTATTTTCTACCGTGTTAACCCACTCTATAATTAATTTCCCTTCAATAGTGGAACTCTCATATAGTCTAAATGGGTATCTGCCATATCCTTTTCTTGACGCTTTTCTCTCTTTCTCTCAAACACTCAAGAGGGTTATCAAAATTTTTAAATTTATGAAATCCATCCATTTGATCGTGAATCTTTTATCACACCAAATTTTTGCGGGTAACTTTGTTTCTTCAAGCATGTCCCTTATTGACTTGTCCAGCGAAATAAGTTCTTGTGTGACTTCACTCTTCGCAAGATATTCGGCTTGACAAGTTAAGAAGGTAATGAGTGTTTGTTTGTGACTTCTCACGGCTACTGGATCATCAAACAATTGAATCACATATCTACTCGTGGACGTCGAGTCCATGTGATGTCGAAAGCTCGAGTCAATCAACTCGAGTGACTCGTGAGATTGTCTTGAATGCTTGTATTGTTATGTAGTCAATAATTACACATACACTGTAGTTTTAAGTATATATTAATTCACGATCAATCAGTTAAACTAAAACAATGGCCTAGATCATCCGCTAATGCATATATTTTGTTTTTGGAAATGTCTTAAAGTAAAAAATAAAAAAAGATCTATGATAGGAATGAAATAAAATATTCCGTCAAGTATTAAAATCCGTACCTGTATAATGTAAATTTCATTTAATAACTTTTATTAAAATACTGTGAACTGAATAAATATATTAAACATTATGAATTCATTTAGTCATAATACTTTTTATCAAGATAATTTAGTGCAAGTATGACAGAGGTGATCAAAAAAACCATTGCTAATTTCCCAGAACTTTGAAATTTAAAAAGAAAATTAATAATTTTTAAAACAATAATATACATCTGAATCTGTAAGAATACATTCTAGATCTTCGTTAATTCCCTTTTTTCAAAATATTTGATTGATTTTTGAAAGAATTATTCAAAACCGTGGTAATACTTTTTTCAAAAGATTAAATGAGTGCAAGTATGACAGTCTAATCCCTATATTTTCATCTAACTTCAATTTATATTACTTTTAAAGTCAAATGGTCAATGATCATTATTTGGCTCTGATAGTAAAAAAATCAAATATATATTCCGTCAAGTATTCAAGAAAAGTAAAACTCTCCATAATGTAAAAGTTTGTGATAGAATAATTCAATAATTAATTGTATAATTGTTAACATTAAATTTTTCAAATACTATATTAGATTAAAAAGTTTACCATACAGTAATTTAAAATTGTGGTAATACTTTTTTCAAAAGATTAAATGAGTGCAAGTATGACAGTCTTATCCCAATTCGAATCTAACTCCATATTTTTTATTTTCTAATTTTGGAATAGTTAATATCAATCTACTATTGAACAATTATTTAATGAGCTATGATAGTAATGAAATCAACATATTCTGACAACTAATCATACGCAAAATAAAATTTTTCTTTTCAAGCTTTAATTGTGCTAAAAGTTTCAAAAATAATTCAGTACGTTTTTTAACATTTATAAGAACTATTATTTCAGTATGTAGTAAAATTGAAATGATAATCTCGTTTGATTATGTAAAGTTATCATTTGTTAAAAAAACCTTGCTTATAATTCTACTGCCCGGCCGTCTCAATCAAAATCAAGACGTTCGGTTTCGTCATGAATTTAATAAAATATGTCAATGCATACTGAAAATAAATTATATCAGTTGTTATAGTTATAAATGGTTGTTCTTTAACTTAAAAAAAAATTTTTAATTATAATATTTTGGAAAGCATGGGGAATTGATAAAGAGTTTATCGCATGTAATTGATGTAATAAATACACTGGATATCATGATGTTATAATCCTACAAAAAAAAAACCAAAAAATTTGATTGCCTAATGAAAAAAATTCAGCTATATTAACAAAATTTTCGAAGTAACGAAGCTTTCTTTACATTTGTTGTAAGGTTTGCATCGATTTCGATTGAGACGGCCGGGCAAGTAGAATTATAAGCAAGGTTTTTTAACAAATGAAACTTTACATAATCAAACGAGATTATCATTTCAATTTTTACTGCATACTGAAATAATAGTTCTTAAATGTTAAAAATCACGTACTGAATTATTTTGTAACTTTTAGCACAATTAAAGCTTGAAAAGAAAAATTTTATTTTGCGTATGATTAGTTGTCAGAATATGTTTGATTTCATTACTATCAGCTCATTAAATAATTGTTCAATAGTAGATTGATATTAAACTATTCCAAAATTAGAAAAAAAAAAAATATGGAGTTAGATTCGAATTGGGATAAGACTGTCATACTTGCACTCATTAATCTTTTGAAAAAGTATTACCACAATTTTAAAATTACTGTATGGTAAACTTTTTAATCTATATAGTATTTGAAAAATTTAATGTTAACAATTATAATAATATTGAATTATTCTATCACAAACTTTTACATTATGGAGAGTTTACTTTTCCTGAATACTTGACGGATATATATTTGATTTTTTACTATCATAGCTAAATAATTGATTGACCATTTGACTTTAAAAGTAATATAAATTGAAGTTAGATGAAAATAGGGATTAGACTGTCATACTTGCACTCATTTAATCTTTTGAAAAAAGTATTACCACGGTTTGAATAATTCTTTCAAAAATCAATCAAATATTTTGAAAAAGGGAATTACGAAGATCTAGAATGTATTCTTACATATTCAGATGTATATTATTGTTTTAAAATTATTAATTTTCTTTTTAAATTTAAAGTTCTGGGAAATTAGCAATGGTTTTTTTGATTCAGCCTATCTGTCATACTTGCACTAAATTATCTTTTGATAAAAAGTATTATGACTAAATGAATTCATAATGTTTAATATATTTTATTCATATTGTTCACAGTATTTTTAATAAAAGTTATTTAAATGAAATTTACATTATACAGGTACGGATTTTAATACTTGACGGAATATTTTTGATTTCATTCCTATCATAGATCTTTTTTTATTTTTTACTTTAAGACATTTCCAAAAACAAAATATATGCATTAGCGGATGATCTAGGCCATGGTTTTAGTTTAACTGATTGATCGTGAATTAATATATGTAAGACTCAAGTATGTTGAGCTGATGTATTGTTATGATTATCTTGTCTAATTTAGTAAATAAGAGGAGAGAGAGGAGAATGTTATAAGTAGTCACTTGTAGATACGTGAAGGCTCAGTGAATAAGTAACATTGAATGTTGTTTCACGTATTTGCAGGTGAGTGTAAATATTGTACAAATTATTAATTGTAAGAATAGTTTTTAAATAAAATCACGTATTTGCAGCAACACTTCCTTGTTACTACTCGATTGGATAAGAACCTTATAAAACAACATTCTCGTTACGTTTGAAACAATGGCCAAGCTCCGATTTGATTTTAAAATGCGAGGCACAGCAGATGGAAAGTCAAATATTCTATGCTTAACTTCAATAGGAACAGAGGACGGACGTACGTTTGCATTCCCCGATGAATATCAACCTACAAATCTCCACACTATGATCACAAAAACGCCAGAGTATGAAAGAATAAAGAACTCTATTACAAAAAGACACCAATTCAGGAAAATATGGATAAGTTTGGACGAACAGTCAAAGGAAACATACGTAGACAAAGAGGGAAATATTATTTTTGACAAGATTTTCCTGCCAGAAGAGATTGAAGCTCAGAGAAAAGAAGAGTCAAACTCGTTAGAACAACCGTTAACGAAGTTGCTAGAGAAATTCCTAGAGAATAGCCAGCAACAGCAACGTACAGATAATAAAAACCTAGAAAAAATAACTAGAGAATTTATCCTGGAAAAGTTTAACGGAAGGAATGCAGAAGCGAACCAATGGATAGTGGAATTTGAAGCAGAATGCCGCAGATTCAACATTTTGGAGGATAGAGAAATGATCGAGACATTGAAATTTTTTGGAAAAAGGTGGTGCGGACTGGTACAGCTGTAACTTAATGAAACACAAAATAGATTCGAAGTGGCAGGTATGGAGGGAAAATTTCTGTCGCACATTTGAAAACAGAGGATGGTCACCAATACGATACGCCCTGGCGTTCAAATACCAAACCGGATCCCTATTGGAATACGCACTAAAGAAAAAAAACTACTACTCGAAGTAAGAAAATCAATAGATGTGGGTACACTGATAGACCTTATAGCCGTCGGACTACCAAATTTTATAATCGAAAAAATAGAAAGGGAGAAATTGGAAAAAACGGAGGACTTGCACAACGAAATAGGGAAGCTAGAGTATTTGATCCGTCCAAAAGTTTAGAAACGAGAAGAATCAAAAGCGACGAAAAAAAAGAAAAGCCAGAGAGAAAGCCATGCACACTTTGCAAAGAGGAAAATAGAGGTGTACGCTACCATAAGGAGTCGGAATGTTGGTTCAAAGAGAAGGAAAACCGACACAGAATAGTCAATAGTGCAGTTTTGGAAGTGGAACTTAGCGATAAAGATCCAAAAAACTGTTAATTCCACCATTGATCGAGCAAAAAGTAACTTTGAATGGAAACATAGAAGTTCAAGGCTTGTACGATCCAGGCTCAAACGTATCGCTGATAAATTCAAAATTAATCAAAATAAAAGCACAGGAAAAGCATAATAACAACAAGATAGCGAACGTCAGGACGATCAATGGTGTAAGTGAAATAAGTGGACTAATAACGGTTAAGGCAAAAATATTGAATATAGAAGAAAACATCGATGTGTTTATATGGAATGATGAGAATTTCAAGTATGATTTCTTAATCGGATTGGATTGTGTAGATAAATTTAAGTTGTCACACGACGAAAAATTACAAATCAAACAAAAAATTCCAGATACAAAGAAAGAAGAAGAGAGAATTTTCCAAGTAAATTTCAACGAACATGTAGAAGCAGAAAACTTTGATGCCCCAATTGGTCACTTGAACTCACAGCAACAGTCGATAATAGAAGAGTTAATAGATGAAAACAAAGTTATATTTGCAAGAGATAAGTACGATATCGGAACAGTCACACAATATGAGGCTAGAATAGATCTAATAGTGGAGAAATACTGTTCAAAAAGACCGTACAGATGTTCCGTAGAGGACAAAAGAGAGATAGAAAAACAGATTGCAGAATTACTGAAACGAGGACTGATAGAAGAATCCTACAGCCCTTTTGCAGCTCCGGTAACTCTCGCCTACAAAAGAGAAGAAAACAGGAGGTCGAGATTATGTATTGATTTCCGAGATCTAAACAAAATAATCGTACCGCAGTCTCAGCCATTTCCGCTGATTGAGGATTTGATTATAAAAACCAGAAATTGTAAATATTTTTCAAAGCTCGATATAACATCTGCATTTTGGTCGATACCACTACGCATCGAAGATAGGAGCAAAACAGGATTTGTCACACAGGAGGGGCACTTCCAATGGACAGTTCTTCCATATGGATTAAAAACTGCCCCGAGTATTTTTCAAAGGATTTTGAGCAATGTTATTAGGAAGCATGAATTAAGCGAATTCTCGGTGAATTTCATCGACGATATTTTGATTTTTTCGAAGACATTTGACGATCATGTAGATCATCTAAGAAAATTGCTGAGAGCAATAAGAGAGGAAGGGTTCAGATTGAAATTTTCGAAGTGCACATTTGCACTAGATAGTGTACAGTATTTGGGCCATATTATAAAATATAACTCGGTATCGCCCTTAAAGGACAACCTTGTGTCAATTAAAGATTTTCCAGTACCCAAGAATCAGAAGAACATACGACAATTCCTTGGGAAAATAAACTTTTACAACCGGTATGTACCAAATATAGCGATGAAACTTGAACCGCTTCACAATTTGTTAAGAAAAGGAAAAAACATTTGGACAGAAGAATGTCAAAAAATATTTGAAGATATGAAAGAATTTTTGTGTACACAGCCAGTGTTAGCGGTGTTCGATCCAAACTTGCCGATACACATATATACAGATGCGAGCTTGCAAGGTATAGGGGCAGTTCTAAAACAACCAGAATCAGAAAAAGAAGGAGCGATTGAAAAACCAGTAGCTTACTTTTCTAGGAAACTAAACGAAGCGCAGAAGCGAAAGAAAGCTATTTACCTTGAATGCTTAGCAATAAAAGAGGCAGTTAAATTTTGGAGACACTGGCTCATTGGAAAATCATTTGAGATATTCTCGGACCACCGACCATTGGAGAGAATGAATCTTAAGGCTCGAACTGATGAAGAATTGGGTGATATGATGTATTACTTATCACAATATGATTTTAAAATAACTTATAAACCAGGAAAAGAGAATATCGAGGCAGATTGTCTGAGTAGAAATCCGGTTCTGGACTTTGATGAAGAAGAAGGTGATGAGATGAGAATTGTGAATTTTGTAAAAATTGAAGATATTCTCGAAGATCAAAGAATAAACCGAGACTTACAAGATAAGAAAAATAAGCTGGTTTTCAAAAATAATTTGTATTACAAGAAAAAGAGAGCCCTTGAGAGAATACTATTATCGGAAGATTATTCCAAGAAGATTATAGAGGAGACACAAGAAATTTTGTCATATTGGGATTAAACAAATGCAGAAAAAGATAGGAAATTGTTACACTGCAGAGAATATGTTAAAGAATATAAAAAAAGTATGTAGAGATTGTGAGGTATGCAAGAAGAATAAATCAAGAATACAGGAAAAGATCGGCCTAATGTCTTGCTTAGGACCGGCACGAAAACCGTTTGAGATTGTCTCAATCGATACGATTGGAGGTTTTGGCGGCTCACGATCAACGAAAAAAACTTGCATCTACTGGTAGATCACTTCACAAGATTCGCGTACATACTGACTTCGAGAACACAGAACTCCAGTGATTTTATAAAACTGATAGGGGAGGTTTTGAAAGATGATAAGATAGAATTAATTCTCGCAGATCAATACCCTGGGATTAATTCTAAGGATTTCAAAGGTTTTTTGGAAGAAAAGAATATAAAAATTGTATTCACGGCGGTGAACTCTCCATTTTCTAATGGTTTAAATGAAAGATTAAACCAAACGATAGTTAATAAAATTAGATGCAGAATAAATGAGAAGGGAAATAAAGATTCGTGGACAAAAATTGCTCACGAATGCATTGAGAAATATAAAAACAGAACACACTGTAACAAAGTTCAGTCCACAATATTTATTAAGAGGAGAAGACACTTCGATATTACCGGATGAATTAAAAAAAGTAACATCGATGGAGAACTTGAAGAAAGACAGGGAAAAAGCATTAAAAAATAGTTTGAATTACCATGAATATAATAAAAATTTATTCGATCGAAATAGAAGACAGTGGGAATTTAGAAATGGAGATAAGGTATATGTGGAGAATGGAAACCGGCTAAATAGAAAGAAATTAGATGAACTCAGAATTGGTCCTTTCAAAATTTTAAACAGGATATCGAATTCAATTTATAAAGAAACGGGCCATAGAACGAAAGAGTCAGGTATTTTTCATATCACGAAACTTGTTCCAATTTTCTCGGAGGAAGATATGTAATTTATGAGTGCATTGTAAAAAAATTTTTTTGGAAAAAATTTTTCTTTTAAGGGGGGAGATGTAAGACTCAAGTATGTTGAGCTGATGTATTGTTATGATTATCTTGTCTAATTTAGTAAATAAGAGGAGAGAGAGGAGAATGTTATAAGTAGTCACTTGTAGATACGTGAAGGCTCAGTGAATAAGTAACATTGAATGTTGTTTCACGTATTTGCAGGTGAGTGTAAATATTGTACAAATTATTAATTGTAAGAATAGTTTTTAAATAAAATCACGTATTTGCAGCAACACTTCCTTGTTACTACTCGATTGGATAAGAACCTTATATATATACTTAAAACTACAGTGTATGTGTAATTATTGACTACATAACAATACAAGCATTCAAGACAATCTCACGAGTCACTCGAGTTGATTGACTCGAGCTTTCGACATCACATGGACTCGACGTCCACGAGTAGATATGTGATTCAATTGTTTGATGATCCAGTAGCCGTGAGAAGTCACAAACAAACACTCATTACCTTCTTAACTTGTCAAGCCGAATATCTTGCGAAGAGTGAAGTCACACAAGAACTTATTTCGCTGGACAAGTCAATAAGGGACATGCTTGAAGAAACAAAGTTACCCGCAAAAATTTGGTGTGATAAAAGATTCACGATCAAATGGATGGATTTCATAAATTTAAAAATTTTGATAACCCTCTTGAGTGTTTGAGAGAAAGAGAGAAAAGCGTCAAGAAAAAGGATATGGCAGATACCCATTTAGACTATGTGAAGAGTTCCACTATTGAAGGGAAATTAATTATAGAGTGGGTTAACACGGTAGAAAATAAAGCCAACTTAAGGAGGCTCGAGCGAAAATTCGTTTATAAGCCACGGGACTGAAACTTCGAGAAATGATTCTAGACAATTATACAAATTAATTTCATAAAAAAAAATATGTGTTAACGACCTTATTTGAAATATATATCAATGTAAAGTTGCTTAATTTAACATGGACTCTTATAGGAGCATCTAAATTTTAATCACAATTAATCGCTCACGATCCTACCCCTTGAGAATTTAGATAGCGACACCACTAGCTTTAATTCTTGACGGGTCAAAATTGATAAGATGTAAGCCTTCTCTGCTTGTAACTCTCGATAAAGCGACATAAGTTTGACCATTTTCAAACATTTCGTTTCCAGCTTCAACAACAGCATTTTTCAAACTCAAACCTTGACTTTTATGAATAGTTATTCCATAACTGCAGCAAATAGGAAATTGTTTTCTAATTATGCAAATTCTATCCATTACCATGAACTTATATTCTAATTGATTTATTTGATGTGCATCGCCACTGTTTGCGAGACAAACTTCAACGCTATTTATTTCTCCTTTAATATTTTTAGAAACAGAAAGTACTTTTGCTATTGCACCGTTTACTAGACCTAAAGAAACATCAATATTTCGTCGTATCATTATTGTTGAACCACCGTTACTAGACCTAAAGACCCTTCAATTCCACATTGATTACTGTTGTCTTTTTTCCAACATCGTATTGATTTTTTTTTCCAATTTTTATCACATTGAAATGAATCTTTGGCTATCAGTTTTATTTCTTCTAATGTTTTTATTTCTTCTAACTGTAATTTATTAATTCCTTACACATTGTATTTTTAGGTAATAAACATACAGTGTCAGTTGGTAAATTTTCCAAATAAGAACACTTCTTCGATAGTTTCTGAACTATCTTGGTGAACAAATGCGATTTTTCTCTCATTTAATAAGTTGATATCATTTGCGGTAGCGTATCCTAATCTTATGCGAGAAAGCATTTCACTGTATTGCTTATCGCCTTTCTGTCTCATATTGATGGTCAATTCGTCATATTCAAATAGGCTCCATAAATTAAACGTATCCATACCACCAATGTATTTTTCAATTTTTTCTTTAGATAATTGAACGAATGAAAAATCTTCCTTGACCGGTGGAAGTTGAAGTAAATCACCGAAAACGACTGTTGATTTTTCCGAACCAACCATCCTGTTCATCACTAGTATTAAAGATTTCAGTAAGCCTTAAATGAATGTAGGTTAAAAGAATATTTGAAACCATTGAATTTCATCAATAATTAGTAAATCGACGTTTGTTAATTCTTGCCTAATTTTTTTCAAAGCTCCATCCGAAAGTTCTTTAAATTAGCAGTTTTGTTCGGTTCTACAGGTATCTGGAAAAGTCTATGCAATGTTAATCCTTTAACATTATAAGCTGCAATACCCGTAGGCGCTGTTACCGCTGTATGTTTACCTCTTTCAACTTTGTTCCATTTGATTAATGTATCTATGACAAAACTTTTTCCGGTCCCTCCCGGGCCACTCACAAAGCATCGTAATGTTTTATCGGAAGCATTAATTGTAGTTGTAATTTTTTCAAATACTCTAGACTGATCAACGTTCAAAGAGAATGCTATTTTTCAAATCTTCCGGATCAATTTCAATATTTTCCATCATGTCTTGAAAATCTTTCATTGCCATCTCTGTTTCAATTGCTACGCATCCAACTGGTAGCGTGTCATGATTTGATTGAGTTTGATCATTTTCGTCCATCATTTTATCTTCAACTAATTTTTCTAAGAATTCTGTGCTTGTCTAATTGTGTCAAATTTTGTATGATACTCCATAGCTTTTAGCAAATCTGACTGTTTTTCTTCATATGCTTCTGTATAGGTTTCTTTGGAACATTTTAACTCTTTCGTATCTCTCCACGGCATAAATAATAACAGTAAAGCATAGAAATAATTTTCAGGTTCATTAGCAGGATTATATTTCCAATGATTAATAAGACAAGGTTTTGTTCTTTTTTTACAAAATTTTCCCCCAAAGGATAATATTCTGCTTTTTTGTGTTCAGGTCTTTTAGCTATAACATCATACCACTTTGCGAAATCATAGAGACAAATAGATTCTAATTCTGCTGGACGATTTGGATAGTAAGTATCAATGAAACTGTCAAAAGATATCTGTTGAATCTGGATGAAGTTTTTTATGTCTTTGAAAAATTTCGATCGTCTAGTTCTGATCATTCTTACATCCAACCATTTAACTATGTGTCATTATCTGTCTCATGAAGAGGAATACCTATTAAAGTACATGCGGCTTCGATTGATCCACATTCTCTATGATTCAATGCACGTAAAGCAAATGACCACAAACGACTCGCTAAGGATTTATTGGACTGAATTTCAGAAAAATCAACTTCTGCAGCACCTTTTTCTCCTTTTGTCCCGTATTTTGTAATATATTTTGATACAATCAGAGAAGACTCGGATACATATTGAGCATCCATATTTCCTTCCCAAAGTAAAAGAAGACTAGGCATATAATCATTTGTGTATTGTTCCTTTTCGTTTCTAGGTAAATCGTAGAATCTTTTTTCTTCTTTGCTTTCTTCTATTAGCAATAGAAGACTCGATTGAGCGCAACACCAATGTTTGAGTAATTGGTCGAGGATATGCAAATCTACAACTTTTCGACATTCCAGTTGCGGTCTTTTTTGAACGCATACAATAACTGTTGTGCTTATGTTGTTGATAATCCATTA
Source organism: Trichogramma dendrolimi (assembly GCA_034770305.1). Lineage (NCBI taxonomy): Eukaryota > Metazoa > Arthropoda > Insecta > Hymenoptera > Trichogrammatidae > Trichogramma > Trichogramma dendrolimi. The sequence continues at coordinate 63,899 of JAPMIB010000269.1, read as the reverse complement.
CTTTCCGATGCAAATCAGGAGATGTTTTTTTATCAGGAATTCGACATGTTGCGTATTTTAAAATGAATTTCGATACTTCTTCATTCGTTGAAGATCCATAAACAGGTGCATCTTGAATCCAAAAAAGACAATGATAGTGCGGCATACCTCTCCCTTGAAATTCACAAGTATAATATGTGTGAAACCTTGCCGATTGGATTAACAGGGGAAAGAATGTATTCTAGCATTGCTTTAAAGGTATGATAAATATAAATTGAAGCAGATACAGGATCAACGGCTATTAATTCGCTAATCGAGCGATTATCATGTTCCCATCCATTAGCAGTGCGAATGAACTCTCGCAAACCAGACCACATCCATTCACTTGGACTCAAAGTAATGAACCACGTTACTGGTCCATATTCAAACATCATACAATTGATATCATTGCGCACTCTACGCCAATATGCTTGAGTGCCTCTTAATCTGGCAAAAATACTCGTTATATCATTGCTAAAGTCAGTGTTATTAACATTTGCAATTATATTACCAGCTGTATACTTAAATTTAGGATTTGTGACATTAAGCTTATGAAATATTCCTCCATTCAATTGTCTCATATTGTTATTGTGTAAACAATAAAATAAAAATTGCTTATTTGTTCTGAACCTTGGATCTTTTGAAATTAATCTCGACTTTATGTAATCAAAATCTCGCAATTTGGTATTTCTGAATTCGTATTGACCATTCCATCCGGGTACAAATCAGGAAACATTTTAAGTCTAATTCATTAGAACGATAATCAATTGGATTTGCATACACTTGTAACATTTGAAATAATTTGCTATCTGTTTCATTGATTTTATTCCCGTGTAAAGGATAAATTGTGAACTCTTCGTAATATGCATCCGAATCAACTTTTTGAGTCAGCAATGCACCTTTCTCTAGATTACCATTATGGATTTTGTTCATTGCATTTTCGTTATTATTATGATTTTCTGAATCGATAAATTTTAACGCATCCGGTTCATCGATAATATCTTTTTCTGCTATTTCGTACTGTACATCTTCATTGTTAAGCAGATCCAATAATTCTTGTGGTCGAGATGGTAGAATTATTTCTTTGTAAAGCGGGTTATTCGATTTGAGCCAAACAAGTGCATCCCAAATTTTCTTTATGTCCACTAAATCCTCCCAAATAGTTTTTGCTTTTGTTGGACAAGATCGTACTAAGATGAATAAACTGCTATCAGTATTTAGGGGATCGGTATCTGGACATATTTTATTTAAGGTTTCTTCAAGTGGAAGAGGTAAATGAAAAGTTCTACCTTTCACCTTATATTTTAACATGATGGGGAATTTTTTTTCATTACTGTACTTAATTTGCAAATTGTTTGAAACGCTTTGGCTCGTTGTATTAACATTTTTTCAAAGTCATTAAGACTAGAAATTTGAATTGGCTGCTGAGCAACTTTCAAATTATTTAATACACATCGAGGGCATTTCATTAATTCTTAATTTCTTATAACAAGTATCACAAATTGATTCGTTATGGAATTCTTTCTTTCCGCAATAACGTAGCAAGAGCTCAATTTTAATATTTAAAGGCCTGTTATTTTTTGTTGACAACTTGGTTTATTAAATAAATCTGTAGCTTGTTTGATGCTTTTTAAAGTGCAGAGTCTTTCGCATGAAACGCAAGGTATTATTGGTGTATCCATCATTTTTTGCATATATTTTTTTATTCCTATTTCATATTTTTTTCTGAGTTCATTTTCATCCAAACATACTTCGTTGACTTTACTAGGATTGAATCGTGTGCAACCTTTTTCGGATTCGGATAGAATTGCAGTTAAAGTGCTAACATCTCCTCGAATTAGGCATTTTCAATTTTTGCAATTTCGTCGTAGATTTGCCTTAAAAATGAAATTTGCCTTTCAATTGTCCGTAATTTAGGATAGTGAAAAGATAATACACGTAAATATAAAAATTTAATCCACATGTAATTGGATTCATGTAACAAATTTGCGGATGCCCTTTTTTTCAATGTCTCGACTTTCAGCTGTACAAATGTCTATTTTTCTAAAATAACGATGCGCCGCAGAATATGTCAATTCCGTCAAATCCACAAATAATTGTTTAATTCACACACATATTAACGTCAATTGAGTTACAGCACTCGCTGCATTCCCAACGTTTTTATTCTTTCTAGTTACATCTATCACAGGTAGTACATTTGTAATTCTTCCACTTTTATCAAGAATCAAAGGAGAATTTTTACATATTTGTTTATCATCCGAATATGCACCTTCGCGAAAGTGTGGTTCTTTGCTACTCACATGTGTACATAATCCACACAGAGCTGTAAGTGCACATTCCAAGTTTTCTCGTATATCTATTCTCCCTAATTTTGCTAATAATATGTTTATTTTATCTTGTAATTGTTTTAATTTTTTCTTAAAATGTAAATACTTTTTCATCACGTACATAAATACAATTCGTCACTAAACGATCTGCTTGAATTTTACAATTAGTCAAAGATGGAGTATCTATGTTATAAGATAACTTCTTTATATAATACTCTTTATCTTCTAAAAAATACTTTGTTGATTTTATCTGATTACTTAGAATATTGTATTTTCTCTTTATTGATCTAGCAACATAGTTGTGATAAGTTTTTTTATTTTTTTCTTCCTGATTAAGTACATCAGCTGCTTCTTTTCCCAAGATGGCGTGTACTAGTTGATGTTTTACTTTATTTATAGGTTGATTTTTTTCTGAATTACTCAATTTCGGTTTTTTTGCTACTAATGGCTCGAGGTTAATAAAAGACTCATTTTTTCTTTTCAAATCACGCTGAACTTTATTTTTGGATAAAATTTTATCTTTATTATTTTTAAAATACTTTGCTGATTTTTCTCTATCGTCTATAGTTTTTTCTATGTCACATTTTTCTTTTTTTGCGCAGAACGTTTTTCCTTTCTTTTAGCTAAAATTTTATCTTTATTTTTTTTGTAATATTCAGCTGATGACCTTTGATTATCAAGTTTTCTTTTATCAACAATACGATTATCATTACTTAAGTTTTTTTCCTTTCCACTCTTAATATCGTTTTTTTTCTCAATTTTGCGAGACTTTGCCTTTGCTAAAATCCTATCTCTGTTTGACGCATAGTAATCTAAATTAATTTTTCTTTCTTTGGATTCACAGTTATGTAGTTAACTACATTGAAGTTATCGCTAGGGTGGACAGTACTTGTTATTTTTTCATCATTTCTTTTCGTGAAATTTGGCACAATTTTAACTGGTACGGTGGAAGTAACATCAGAAGAATCGATTACAGTACTTTCATCAATGCATTCTAAAATATCAAATATGCATTTTGGGAACTCGTAGACCATCGTCTTTCGCTTATCTTATGATCATCTGCTTCTATCCAATATTAAATTTTTCAATCGGTCTACTCGTGTTATTAATTTCTTCACGCTGTTTACGAATCATACTAATGTAATGACCTCGATTAATACTTTCTCCTCTATGGAAAATTACACTCGATACCCTGTATTTTTTCGTATGAATTATAATTGTTTGATTCAAAGGATCTTCTAAGTTAAAACTAGTTATTTTGCGTACGCCTGTCGATGACTTATCAAATATATTTAATTGCAATAAGACGACTTTATTAGCATTAGTTATTTCCAATATTTCGTCCAAACATTCACAACAATTTTCGCCACAGCGTATCTCCGTTTGGTTTAATTTATCGTTATGATCGATTAATTCTTGTAGGGTACACGAATAATTTTTTGGTACATTCAAAATACGGTATACAGCTGTTTCCGATGAAGGAGTACGAGTCCTATGGCACCTGTTGCAAAATCTTATAATGTTCTGATTAAACTCTACAATAGATTTCAAGTCTTGGAATTTTTCAATTAATTGAAAATAAAATTCTGCTGCATCTTGTTGTTGTTTACGACTAAATTCTTGTCCAATTTAGATCTTAGTGATTATGAAATGCGGTGGTTTTCTGAAGAATACTTTAAAAACAATGATTTTAAATAATGTGACGCAGAAGAACGATTCATAAGATCTCTAATGTGACGATTATGGTAAATACTTTGGAAAACAGCAATAGCATAACAGGATACCTTATCAACATTTTGAATTCCTTTGAAATTACAATTTATAATAATTTTTTTGGGAAGGTTAGATTTTAATACTGAACCGATTTTTTTCGTATGACAGTCTGAATTAATTTTTTTTTCATTCGGATTTATAGTTATGTAATTTGAGATATTGAAGTTATAACTAGGATGTACAGTATTTGTTATTATATCATCAAATATCATTGTATTCGAGGCCTCTTCTTCGAGAATGGGAAAATGAACCAATGCGTTATAATCTGTAAACATTTTGTAAAGGTGAGGGCGCATTAGTTCATAGTCATAAGTTATAGGAGAGGGATTTTTCTGGAAAACTAAGGAAGTCGCAAAAGCTATCGCAAAAACACCACAGTCAAGTTTATTGGGTTGCATGTGAACTTTTGGATAAAGGATATCATAATCATCTTTATAAGGAAATAATTTTTTCATGAATTTTTCTTGCACTTTATTCAAACATTTTGTAATACACGAATCATAAACATAAAATTTTTTTGTATTAAAATATATACAAATCCAATGTCCATGCTTACACGTCTTACAATTATCGTCACAACTGTGAACAATTTGAATATGTTTCTTATCGCGAGGAACCATTTTTACTCGAAAATCGGTCTTATCGAGATTTTGTACTAACAGTGTAGAGTAAAATTCATTATTTGTGAGTTTATGTACCATAAATAGAAACTTGTCCATATGTGTATCCTGAAGCATAGAACCATCTAATATTCTATTTTTTTCATGTTCTGTAAGATCATATTTATCAATTTGTTGGCGCATTTTGGATCTGTTTCAATCTAAATAGAATGCAGCACACTAAATATTTCTTTGGCACTCAACTAAGGTGCAAATTTATAGGCACTCAATTAAGGTGCAGACCCGTAGGCACTCAATTAAGGTGCTGACAATTAGGCACTCAACTAAGGTGCAGACAATTAGGCACTCAACTAAGGTGCAGACTATTAGGCACTCAATTAAGGTGCTGACAATTAGGCACTCAACTAAGGTGCAGACTCTTAGGCACTCAACTAAGGTGCAGACTATTAGGCACTCAATTAAGGTGCAAACTTTGGTGTGAAATTGGAATTCTGAAAAAAAATTGGTTTTCATATAATTTGTTCTAAATAAACATATTAAATATCCTATAAAACATATATATTAGACTAATCACTATTTCCATAATTTAACACATTTATATATATGAAAAGTGAGAGCCACTGACTAAATTTTGATGTTTTTTGATTTTCAAATCCATTTCAATCAATAATTTTACTTTGATACATATTTATGTGTCAGCCAAAAGTATAATTTCTTTACGTGTAGGTAAAAAATGAGATTTACTGTTTCAAAGTTGAAAATCAGAATTTTCAAGCTATTATCATGAAATTTCAGTATGTATTACAACTATCTATTTATACTAGCTTGTAAAATTTTATATCAATAGCATGAACAGTTTTAATTTTTCAACAAAAAGTACAATTTCTTGACGATAGGTAAAAATGAGATTATACTGTTTCATAGTTGAAAATCAGAATTTTCAAGCTATTATCAAAATTTCAGTATATACTCCAACTATCTATTTTATACTAGCTTGTAAAATTTTATATCAATAGCATGAACAGTTTAATTTTTCAACAAAAAGTACAATTTCTTGACGATAGGTAAAAAATGAGATTATACTGTTTCAAAGTTGAAATACAGAATTTTCAAGCTATTATCATGAAATTTCAGTATACTCCAACTATCTATTTTATACTAGCTTGTAAAATTTTATATCAATAGCATGAACAGTTTTTAATTTTTCAACAAAAAGTACAATTTCTTGACGATAGGTAAAAAATGAGATTATACTGTTTCAAAGTTGAAATACAGAATTTTCAAGCTATTATCATGAAATTTCAGTATATATTCCAACTATCTATTTTATACTAGCTTAAAAATTTTTAGATTAATAGCATGAACAGTTTAATTTTTCAACAAAAAGTACAATTTCTTGACGATAGGTAAAAAATTTTTTTTCATAGTTTAATAGAAATTTTAATGAACTAAGAGTCTAAAACCACAAATCTTTTAGTCTTAGAAATAGTGATTAGTCTAATTCATATAAAAAATTTTCAGTAATTCTAGGGATATTTCTTACCAAAAATTGTGTACTGGTAACGTATACGAATGTTACCAGCTGATTCTTGAACCAGATATCACGTGTGTTTTTTTCATACGTTTGTACCGATCTGACATTATTTATAATTTTTCTGCTGTACAATTTCTGAAATGATACATCGTTCAATTTTTTATTTCATACATTACGAAGCATGAGCATAAAGCATCGCTGGATAAATGAAAAGTCACTTACCTCTATGAATTAATGATAGCAAATACATAAAGTATCGTAAATCCTCGATCACAAAACTTTTATTTAATTGAGGAAATAGCAACTATTTAGTTTGCTATAAATAAATCATAACACTTGTAAAAGAAGGTTAATTATTGTTGAGCGGATATAGAATTGGATGCATGAACTGTGCAGAATACAATGTTGTTATTTAACGTCAACGTCGTTGATGTTATTGCGAAAATTTGCACGTAACGCCATCTCAGACAATACGGGAATTCCGCGAATTCATTTGTAGCCGAGCGCCATCATGATTCATGCTGTATGATATCCGCTGCGCGCCGCTCAAGTATATACATTTGTGCGGCTAACGCAGTTATTTTGTTTCTGACCGCCGCCCGGTTCACACGTTTTTTTACCCGCTCTGTTGTGCTAAGAAACTGCCCTTTGAGAAATAGCCATGGAAAACGTTAACCAAGTAAGTACATACTTTCCATTTTACACAAAGATTTAATATTTTATGCAAAACTTGTTGACATGTTTTTTCTGACAATGATGTGTTACACTACGAGCCAAAAGCAAGTACTGTCCCGAGTTTTTGTTAAAAGAGAACATACCACAAGTTGCATGTAATGTTTTACGAATAGCACAAAAACTATACACTAGCAGATAGGTTGCGATTTTTAGACAATACGCATATTTTATTATAAAACCTATTTTTTGTTTATACAGATGGAAGAGGAGCCACCGCTAAATCAGTTTGGGTGTGCGGCCAAATCGTCAGAATGACGATGTTGGTAATCAACTTGGTGAGTTTCAGCAGCGATACGCCCAGGTTGTACAACGCGCAAATGAACTTGAAACAATGGTCCAACAATTGCTTAATCATCAGCAACACAAACAACAACAAGTCCAACTTCAACAACAAATACAGCAATTAATACAACAGCAGCAGCCTCAAGGTAATCTCCCACGACAGCCCCATTACAACCGAATCAACCAGACCAAAACCGAGGCCCCATTCAAGTTCTGAATGCCGATAGAGATGCTCGAGGCAACCAAGAGGAGAAATGGATACTCCTCTGATGAATCTGAAGGTAAGCAGAAGTACCACACACACACACACATACACACACACACACCCACACACACACACACACACACACACACCACACACACACACACACACACACACACACACACACACCACACACACACACACACACACACACACACACACACCAACCACACACACCCACACACACACACACACACACACTCTGTGCTGTCGTGGGGGCTTGCGGCGAGTCGCAGCCATTGCGACGGGCAGCGGATCAGCAGGGCGCCTGGGTCGACGGACGAAGTCGGAAAGACGAGCCAACTGGAGAGCGGCTCGCTGCCGTCGATGCCGACGAAGATGATGACCTCCTCTGCGGTGATTGCGGCGGCCAACACACGGAGAATCATCAGCGCCCCTCTGCTAGCAAAAGATGCCCCGCTCCCGACCCCCGCAGAGTTTGCGACCGGGAGCTACGAAGAGAAAATGATTCGTATAGAAGGACTTGTGGAGGGCCTTAATACGTTCATTTTGGAAAAAATAACCTCCACAAGGAGGTTATCAAATACTCATTAAGCCTGGAGCGGGCCATCTCGGCGCTCAAGAAGACGAAGCAGAAGCAAGTACCGCCTCGACCTCCTCTGCCGAGAAGGCGGTCTGTACTTCTCCAATATTCCCGGTCAATGCAACTGGTAAGCGGCCTGCAACGTCACCGCTGGCGACTCACGCAACACCCAAGCGCCATGCCGTGACAGCCGCATCCAAGCGGCTTGACGAGAACAACAACGATGTCGGAGACCAAGACGGATTTGTACTCGTCGACCATCGTCGTCAACGCCAGCGCAATCAGACGGCAACAACAACATCTGGATCTGTTCGCGCCTGGCAACTGCCGAAGCCACGGCCAGCGCAGCGAAGAGTTCATCATCGACCAGACGCAATCGTCATCAAGGCGAAGGACGCGTCTTCGTATGCCGACATCCTGCGAACTCTCAAGGCGAACCCGACGTTGCAGCAATCAGTCGGGAGCAGCGTCCAAAACATCAGACGCAGTGCTGCTGGCGCCCTGGTGCTGCAACTCAAGAAAAACGTGGACAATGCCTCCACTCTTGGCGCGAAATTGGACCAAGTCCTCGGTGATGCGGCCACTGCCAGCGCCTACAGCATACTACCATGATCGAGATCAGGGATCTCGATGAGTGTGCCACCAAGGAGGAGATCGCCGACGCGCTGAGCACATCGCTGGGCGCCCCGAGTCTCAACAAGGAAGTAGTCAGGTCACTACGGAAAGCGTACGCTGGAACGCAGGCGGCTGTTGCCGCGCTCCCGGACGACCTAGCCGCCAAGGCACTGAAACTCGGCCACATACGGATTGGCTGGGTCAACTGCCGCATCCGTGGTCGTGAGGATGCTCCGCGCTGCTACCGCTGCTGGAGCCCCGGTCACGTCTCAGCCCGCTGTAAGGGACCTGATCGCTCGGCGCACTGTTTCCGCTGCGGACAAGCAGGCCACCAAATAAAGGAGTGCAAGAACAACCCAATGTGCGTTCTCTGCCGAGAACAAGGCGTTGCCCACGACCATGCGTCCACAGGCCGGTACTGCCCTCTTGCACAGAAGAACACTCAAGCCCGCCGATGATGAGGATTATACAGCTTAACCTCAATCACTGCAAGGCTGCTCAGGATCTCCTGAGCCAAGCCATCCGTGAGCAGCGCATCAACGTGGCCATAGTCTGTGATCAGTATAAGAACCTCGATCCACCCTATACATGGCTCGCCGATGCCAACAGCCAAGCCGCCATCTGGGTGCAGGGAGGTAGCCTGGTGCAGGAGCACCCGGCAAGAGCGCGTCCTTTCTTCACCTGGGCCCGTATCAGCGGAATCTACTTTTTTAGCGTCTACGCACCACCAAGACTCGCTGATGTAGAATTCTCCGCTCTTCTCACCAACATCACCGAGGAAGCCCGGGCAAGAGACCGCTCATCATTGCTGGCGACTTCAACGCCTGGTCAACGGAGTGGGGATGCCGAGCGACGAGACAGCGCGCCACCACTCTCCTGGACGCGCTCGCCCCCCTCGAAGCTGTACTGCTGAATACCGGAGATACACCAACATTCACCGGTGCACTGGGCTACTCGGTCGTAGATCTCACCTTCGCCAGCGACACACTCGCTTCCCAAGTTACATCATGGGCCGTAAGCGAGCTCTACACGCATAGCGACCATCAGGCTATCGTGTTTGAGATAGAGATCGCCAGACCGCCTGGACCCGCGACGCGCCAAAGCTGCAAGTGGAACGCGCGCAGCCTCGACACGGAGTGCCTCACGGCCATGATGGCCGGTGCCGCGGTTCCACCCGGGCCTACAGAAGAGATGGCAACAAGGCTCATGGCTGCCATTACCAGTGCATGCGACGCGTCTATGACCAAGGCAGGTCGACGACGTCGTCGTGGCGCAGTATACTGGTGGACAAGCGAGATCGCTGACCTCCGGCGCTCATGTCTGCGAGCGCGAAGGCTTGCCCAGAGAGCGCGTGGCCGGCCAAATGAAGACGCCTGCCGAGCGAGCTATACCTCCGCCAGACGTCTCCTGCGCGCTGCTATCAAGACCAGCAAGCGCCTATGCTGGAACAAACTGTGCGACGAGGTCAACGAGGACGTATGGGGCAAACCATACGAGACAGTCATGTCCCGTCTCAGAGGAGCGAGAGCAAATTCACCGAGCTCACCGACCATGGTGCGCCGCATAGTGGCTGCTCTCTTCCCTCGTGTGCCTGACGAGCCAGCTCTGCCACCACCACTCCAAGCAGGAGCAATTGTACCAGCCGTCACCATGGAAGAACTCCGAGGAGCATGCAGGAGGATCAAGGATAACACTGCGCCTGGGCCGGACGGAGTACCAAACGCCGCTATCAAGATCGCCATTGCCACGCACCCTGACATCTTCTTGCAGGTGTACACGGCGTGCCTGCGAACCGGTGTCTTTCCCGCGTGCTGGAAAAGACAGAGGCTTGTCCTGCTGCCAAAGCCAGGCAAGCCACCCGAAGAACCATCGTCGTTTAGGCCGCTGTGTATGCTAGACACAGCGGGCAAGATTCTCGAAAGAATCATCTGTGACCGCCTCGAAGCCACTACTGAGAGCCCTGGGGGCCTCTCAGACCACCAGTACGGCTTCCGGAAGGGGCGATCGACGATCAACGCCATCGAGAACGTCATCGCTACCGCTCGAGAGGCTGTCGCGGGCAAGAGATGGAACCGCGGCACCAAAAAATACTGCGCCGTCGTGACACTCGACGTGAGAAACGCGTTTAACTCGGCTAGGTGGAACATCCACGCCCGCGCGCCGGATGCGCGCGCCTGAGTACCTGCTGAGAATAATCAGCAGCTACCTCTCAGCGAGAGTCCTCGACTACGACACGGACGACGGGCCAGAGTCCTACAGAGTCACAGCAGGCGTTCCGCAAGGGTCTGTCCTGGGGCCCATCCTATGGAACGTCATGTACGACGCCGTTCTGCGCCTCAACTTCAGAGGCAACGTAAGGATCGTAGGCTTCGCGGACGACATCGCCTTGGTGGCCGTAGCCAAGCACTTGTGGCAGATCGAACACGATCTGAACTCTGCCATCGCGCAGGTGCGTGGCGCGCTTCAAGATCTCAGCCTAGAAACGGCCGACCACAAGACCGAGGTCCTTCTCATCAGTAGCAGGAAGAAAATGGAGACCATCACCATCACAGTGGGCGACTGCAGCATAATGTCGTCCCCCTGCATCCGCTACCTGGGCCTACACATCGACTCCAGGCTGAGGTTCGACCAACATCTCCGAATCGTCAGCGAAAAGGCAGCAAGAGTGGCTGGAGCCCTCGCGAAGATCATGCCCAACATCGGTGGGCCCAGAAGTAGCCGACGCGTGCTCTATGCCCACGTCGTCGACTCGATTCTCCTGTATGGAGCGCCCATCTGGAGATGCGCGACGGAGACGCAGGCCTACATACGCCAGGCAGAGTCGGTACATCGACGAGCCTGCCTGCGCGTTATCAGCGGGCGACCACACGTCTCCTACGACGCGACGTACGTGATATCCGGCGTACCACCGCTGGCGCTACTAGCGGATGAGCGAGCGCGCATATACCAGCGCCGCCCCGAGGATGTCAAGGAGGAAGAAAGAAGAGAGACGCTGTACAGGTGGCAGGACCGGTGGGACCGGGCCTCAAAGGGCCGATGGACACACCGGCTAATCCCGAACATCACGGAATGGGTCGAGAGGGGACATGGAGAAGTGGACTACCATCTCACACAACTCCTGTCCGGGCATGGCTACTTCAGAAGCCATAGCCAGCGCTATGACAACACCCTTAGCGCTCTCTGCCCGGCCTGCCCAGTCACAGTAGAAGACGCGGAGCATGTGTTCTTTCGCTGCCCGCGATTCCACGAAGAGAGGGAGAGACTCCAACAAGTTCTCCAAGAAGAAATCGAGCCTGAAAACATCGTCAGGCTCATGCTCGAAGCCGCAGGCAATTGGATGGCGTAGCGTCTTTCGCGCAATCAGTCGTCTCCAGACTGAAGCAAGAGGCACAAGAGGCACAAGAGGCGTAAAAGCAACCCGGACGATGCTGTAAGAAGAAGACGATGCTTCTGGTTCCCGAACCCCTAATCACCGTAAGGTGGACGGGGGATGTACGGAAAAGACACAGATGTAGCAGAGAAGCTCTATAGAGTCCCCACCGAAGTAATGTTTAACGACGGTTCCCGGTGGGGTACTCGTTTCGAAGGGCCACTGGCTGCAGAGTTCACTCTGCCCACGTCCACAAAAACAACAACACACACACACACACACACACACACACACACACACAACACACATACATACATACGGACATTTGTTGAGAATTCAATCTAGTTTACAAATATAAACCAAATTGTCCTACGAAGTCGGTTCAAAATCTCGTTTTCGAGCCGATCACAGAGCTTCCTCTATGAGGAAGCAAAAAAACTTTATTCTCAGTCTAATGTTTATTCGCCGGTGCTTATGAAAAACATTTGTGTCAGTAAAAACCGCAAAGAAAAACATATGACAATGAAACGCCGTGAAAAAAAACACTTTTCATCGATACGCCGTGAAGAAAAACACACTTCATTAAAACGCCGTGAAAAAAGTACTCTTCATCGATACGCCGTGAAGAAAAACATGTCTCATCGAAACGCCACGAAGAAAAACATCTCTTTCAGAAGCCGTGAAAAATAACATGTCTTATCAAAACAACATAAAAAAAATATTTCATTAAAATGCTATAAAAAACACATCGTTGTGCAAAAAAACATATTTCAAGTATTTTCATGTATAATAAATAAAATGCTGTCCTCAAACAAAGTTCCATTCGCCGGTATACGTAAAAATATGTATATATAAAAATATGGTATACGTATATAATAGCATAACTGCAATTGTCTACAAACGCTGAATAGGTAGAATGTCACGAAGCCCTCTATGCTACTAATAGGTATATGCCGAACTACTGGTATCACACTTTTCCGAGAACTATCTTCTCCCATTTTTGCGATCTTGGTTATCTTTTTAATGCGTTTGACAAAAGTACATTTTTGAGTGTCTTATTAGTTTGTAGCGTGCGCTCAAAGCAGCATTAGTCCGCATTCAACACTGAATTGTCGATGAATATAAGTATTTATACACTTATTTGCCTTTATTATTGTTTATTATACGGCCATCGAAAGTTACTATTTATGCTTGCATATAATACGAAGTGTATCAACAATTCTTTTTTTTATTAAGATTCAATTCTAACCATCAGTGAATAGATCAAGTTCAACTACGGGTGTTAATGCAATGGTGGCAATAAAAAAATATAAAGGTACGTTTTTATACAATTATTATAAAATTTCTATTCTGATAACGATGTGCGAGTACTTGACTTTTTGAGTTTTACTTGACTCAAAATCGACGAGCCAAGTTCGAGTACTTGAAAAAACTTTGAGCACTCGAGTATTTTTGAGTTGATTGCCACGTTTTCAAGTTTCAGCTTAATAAATGATACATTAAAAAACTCTGAATATCCCCGTTGCATGTGTATGCTCCTATAAAGTGTTATTTACTCGCAGTTGATATCATCGTTGCACTCAGATCAAATAAGTAGACAAGTAACTTCCGCGCAGCATTTAAAGCATATAGCATAATAATTTTTTCTGTAAAATCAAATGGTCAACTAATTTTTTTACTGCTCAGATGAAAAACTTCTATTTTAAACTCATACATTTACTCTAATTTTATTAAATTTTTTACGTCACTACCGTCACTCTTTTTTATGGGCTTGAAGCTGTTATTTTTCCAAAATTCGAAAAAATGATTACCACTAAATTAAGGAGAGATATACACCAAATTTGACCCAAATATCGATTTTTTTTTAATGTTTGCTTTCGATTCTTTGACATTTGAAGTATCATTTCCCAAATTTTTAGCCCTCAAAACAAATTATTTAATATTATAATGTGTACGAGCCATATCACGTCAAGTCTCGAATGGCTCGCCCGCGCAGCATTATTAGGCGAAATCGCACAATTTCTAACTCGCTGTAATAGTTATTAAATGCACCTAAAAGGAAAAAGTAACCCATCATCTCGATAGGAAATTACCTCAGCTTTTTGATAGTGGGGTCATATTTTCAAAAATTTTCCATTTTCCTCGGAAAAATCGCCGGGAAACTTTTAAAGTCGAATATCTCAAAAAAGGACATTTTTAAAATTTTTTAAATAGTCCAGATGAAAGAGGAGGAAATTTCCCATCGAAATAGCTATTTTCCTGAAGACCATTTTTTGATTTCAGTTAAATATAGCGAGAGAAAGAAGAAAAAACGTGTTTTTTTGGCTTTGGAAGTTCAGCCGGCGCGGCGTGCGAGTAATCTGACGTGATATGGCTCATATGTAAATCCAAAATCAATAAAATGCGATAAAGAATATCAAAAGACAAGCTGTTGGAGAGGAAATAATTCATGTCAAATTTTAATTCATTTCGATCATCTAATTGAGACATGAATGCGCGCATCAATTCGGCGTTCGGCTGCCAGTACTACTGCTGTTGGTGCTGCCTCTGGTGTTCAAATTTGAGAATCAAATTTGTAAACAAAAAGCTAGCCTCTCTTATATAGCAGTACTGAACTGCGCCAGCAGAAGTAGCAGAAAGATTAATTACGTTGCTCATGTGAAGATTCAATTGATAAAAATGTCACATGCGCAACTAAAATGTCAACATAAATCAACTGTGTAATGAGGCTGTGTGAGTGATGTTTTTATATTTTTGAGAGTTGAAGTTATTTGTTAAAGTGAATTTTGTAATAAAAATTTAGAGTAGTTCATTGCCTTGGAGAAAAATAAAGATTCTTAATTTTATTTAGTTTATATTGTTTCTCAGTGCTGCAGTGTAGTAATTGATTTGCAGTAAAACATATGTTTATACAAGTGATACAGTTCAAATAGTAAATATATACTTTACATTATAGCATGTTTTATTTTTAGAAAAGACATTTGAAATAATAATGCTCAAATGCAACTTTCAAATCTAAAACATTTGTGCTTAGTACTTTACAACATGCATCACTGAGAAACTGAATGCACGCATGATACCTGAATTGTATGTGGGTTGAGTGAAGTTTATATAGAAACAAATTAGTGAAATGATGTGAAAAAGCTCAAATTCGTCTGAGAATGAGTAAAGTGTGAGTGAGATTTATGTGTGGGCCACTGAGATTGTGTAATGAAAGATTTCAATGTTTTAAACACAAATTCTTTATTTTGCTTCTCCTGAAAAGTTTAATTTTTCACATTTTAGTCCAGTGAAGGGCAGGGTTTCTCAGTCAGTTTTCATTATAGAGACCTTTAGTACGTCTCAAAATTTTCATAAAATGACACTCTATGGGCTGAGTTATGTGGAATTTTGATTCAAGTTATGAAAAAGTTTTTACACTAATAGATGTGCAAAAAAGCAAAATTCAAGAAATTTATTGTTGTTTTGAGCACATATTGAGTAACAGAACTGATATAAAGGTCTAAATCAAAATTCCAGAAAACTCAGCCCATAGAGTGTCATTTTATGAAGATTTTGAGACTATTAGAGGTCGTACCTCAAAAACTCTGGTCTGAACCTTGCGCACAGTGTCAAAATCCTAAAAAAGCAAAAATAAGCTATTTTTAGACGCAAAGGCCTATTCTGACACTTTTTACACATTTTGTAGGGTCCAAAGATGTAAAATTGATGTTGAAATTATAGGTTGACATCAAACTGTGATGTATATCACAAAAATGCCCAATAAAAACCAATTGGTGTATGACACCCCTTAATGATTCAATAGAGCTAAGAGCTGGCTCCTGAAAACTTGTTTAGTCCTTTTACATCTGTACGTATGTCAAAATTACGGCACTGCGAAACCAAAAATACTAATATTTTCAATGATAATCGAAAAGTAAGTTTTTTGTTGTTCATTCTCATTCCTATTGCATTCGAGCGAATCGGTACTTTAATTTTATATCCCAATCAAATATAAATTTTTTAATTTGAAAATTACTGCAAGCGTAATCTTTCTCACGCTCTTAAGCAAACCTACGGCTAACTGAGCTATCAGTTTATTATTATTATATCAGTTTATACTTGTTATAGGTAAAAAAGCTAATACAAAAGGAGAAAATAAAAGACAATTCAAAAGCAAAAGGAAATTGAAAAAGAAAAGAAAATTAAAAAACAAAAAGTTGAAAAAAAAAGCACGTCGATGAACTAGAATTATCCAAAATTCCAGACAATATTTTTGTGGAGAAATCTGACGAATTTAAAGCAGCACTTTAAAGTGCTAAAGGTATCGAAATAATAATTACCGATACGACGATGAATAAGGATAATTCACAATCTGAATCTGAGTCAGAATCCAAATCAAAAGTCGAATCCGAATCAGACTCATTATCCGAATCCGAATCAGAATCAGAGTCAACTTGTGAAAGTGAGTCTTCGGACGAATATAATGAAAAGAAAATCTTTTTAAAACAAATTTTTAAATGACAAAACCAAAAAAAAACACAAGGTAGAAAGAGGAAACTTGACAAGTCAAGTTGGTTAACCAAGAAAGCAAAAAAAGCTCGTTTGAGTGGATGCGCTGGAGTTGGACTCGATGGCAAGGCAAAAAGGAAAAAAAATGAGAGACGGTTGTGGCATTAGATGCAAACTGCGATGTCAACGTAAATTAAATAATGAAGATCGCACTTATGCGTTCCAGCTATATGGGGAATTACCCGGAATGCATCTCATTAATTGGACCAAAGAATCCTTGAGTATAAAAAAAATTTACAACGACAGCGATATCTTGACTTCAGATTCCGATTCGGATTCTGATCCCGGAATTATTCTAGGAACCAAAAAAATTTGGCGGAACCAAAAAAAGGAAGCGAAAATTTGGCGATCATATGTCGGAAGATATTTCTAGACACATTAGGTAAATATATAATTAATTTTCAATTATTATTTAATTATCGATTCGTTTATGTAAGTTTTCCTTAATTGTGCTGAATTCACCGCGCGTGCTGTATCATAATGATCACCTCCATAGCTGGCGATATAATATACGTATAACTATGTAGTAGTAGTAATAGTAGTAGCAGCAGCGGCTGCTATGCATCGCGTAGTTAACAGTATAAGTAACTGTGACATCACGAGACATCGAACCTATGTACCCATTTCTCCTATAATTAATATTTATTTGTCTTACACGTAATATTCTTCCGCACCCACTCTCGCACGTGTAACTCGAGACTTCACTACAAAGGAGCCCGAAATTCATCCTCGTTTATGAATTTTCCGAAATATAAAGAGATCACGAATCGATCATAGCTCGTTAAAACTTTCATCGTATGCGTCTCGAACTTCGGGATGCACAATTGATTTCTCCAAATCGACGGGTATGCATAATAAGATTGCGCCGTCGTTGATTAGTATTTTCCGAGATAGAATCCGTGTATTATACATTTTCACACCGTACTTTTACGAGAGAAAAACATCGAAATATCCTGCATTCGAGCGAGCGAGAAAAACAAAAATGTTTCTCAAGCATCAGATGGTATCAGCTCACACGTGCGCACGCAGGTGGCTGCTTGGGTGTGTGCCGAAAGCTCTCTTGGTACGCGTGTAGATTGCCCTTTTTTTTTCTTTCCACATATATTATTTAGCAGGTAGCTCTCAATCGCTTCGAGTCACTAGCGGTATACGCAGGCGATTAGTTTATTTCCACTCTTGTGCCAGCCACGCACGTCGAGTATATAGCCATGGAGTATCACGTTTCGCACGTGTGCTTTTTCGATGGCGATTTATTATCGAGCGTAATATTCGCGCCTTAACTTCGACTCCTGCTCGTCTCTCGCGCGTGGGGCCTATACAGTCATGGTGGTATTTTTCCTTTTTCTCTCTGTATAATACTAATGGATATGAATGTATCTTCGTTGAAAGTAATTTTCGATCGCGACTTCCGGAGAAGATTATTACGTCTCTCTCTCTCTCTCTCTCTCTCTCTATGGGTATGTAACAACACACACTTTTTCGTGCTCCGCTATTAAGTCTCTTTACTGCTCTAGATCTGCCTTCGGGCGTTTTTGTTTTTCAGCTCTTGCATGCCAAAAATTGCAAGGTTTCTGGTGCACCAATTGGATTGTTGCATCTTTGACCCTGCAATTAACAAATAACAATTCTTCTGCGAGCTGAACACTGAAGGTTAGTTTTCCACCACATGGCACATTCCACCTGAGCGACACCTGTGTACCGAATTGAGGTTAGGGTGAATGGAGGAGCCCAGAGTTCGACTATTTTTCACGTATAGCTGTTTTCTGTGCCAGCAAGAGACTACCTGTATTACTTCTGCTACGCCTGGGATTCTTCTATTCTTCTAATCTGCAATTTGGCTCAAAATGGCAAGTACGGGAAATTCGCTGCAGCAAGAACTACCACCACAGCTTGCTGACTTTCTTCAGTGCCTCGATGTGAAGCTCGATAAGCTAACAACGCACCTTATAGCCATTGAAACATCGATAACTCGGCTTGACGGCAAGATAACAGCTCAGGAGCTGCGTTCGGAAGATCAGGCTGCTGAACTAGCTGATATTCGTGCTGACATTGTCATGGTTAAGGAGTCATTGAGCTCTATCCCTGCCTCTACCCCTCCGAGTTCAGTGTCTACACCAGTTAACTCTTATGTGTCGGATCCGTGTGAAATCCTTCTCACTGGAGTTCCGAAAGACATCGAAATGACGGACGAGGAAGCTCTCGGTAAAGTTTTCACAGCCATGGGACTTAAAAGCTACAATAAATTCTTGGTTAACACTCGTCCATGGAAGCCTAAAAATAGATGCAGACCTGCTCCTGATAATACCAGATCATTCGTCTTCAAATTGTCTTCTCCAAGCACTCGTGACCACTGCACGACGAACGCGTCCAAACTGGCTTCAGTCAGCACCAGTAAGCTTTTTGGTAAGGGTGATGAGAAGATTAGACTGCGCGACTTATGGTCAAGTGAGATCTTCGGTCTGCTGAATAAAGCTTATGACGCTGCTCAAAAGCTGAACTATGCTCAGCCAACCGTAAGAAATCTCACAGTTTTTATGCACGAAACGAATGGCTCAAAACCCATTCCCATATCGAACGAATGTGACATCAGAGCATTGAAGCCTAGGTCAAGATGACGTAATCTGGAGCATTGAATGCGCTCCTGCCAACAGCTATGATTGCACTTTAAAATGTAATTGGACTTCTTCATCATCCACAACTGATCAAGCAACAAATGTTTTCAATAAATTCACCTGTGCTCGCCCAGTGAGTGAGACGCTCGATGATAATCTTAATCTATTTCTCTACTGTGCTATATAATGCTGTATACGCCGATTTATGCAATGTTACATCGTCTTATGATACTCTATGCTATACCACGCTACTCTTTATGTGACACTATGTCACGCATAATCATGCTCTAATGCTTCATTTATAGTACTACATACTACAATATCACGCATTGTTATATTTAGTTATAAGTTACATGCTTAATTGTAATTTCACCTGGGCCAGATGGGGTTTACCCTGCGGCCGAATCAATTTTTCAATCAATCAATCAATCTTTTATCGCGCAATCTAAAGATGCGTACACATGTATACACGAGCGCGTGCCTGTTTTATGCGACATAAAACAAGAAATTCTTGCATATAAATTTCGGCTCATAATCGCTTTTAACGAATCAGTGGACGCGATGTTTAATCGTGTGCAGCTTGTACTTATGCAACTTTAATTCATAAATGGCAATAGGACGATTGATTTCTCCAAGTCGACGGGTATGCATAATCAGATTGCGCCGTCGCCGATTAGTGTTTTTGGAGATGGACTCCGTGTATATGTGTATTATACACTTACACACCATACTTTTATTACGGACTACTGCTACTAATACTCTCATACATACCTTACCTACTCACTTTTTTCGTGTGATCGTTTGCGTTCGAGTAAAGTGAGAGTTAAGGGTATAAAATGCGAAAAGCTGTTCTTGTCTACGCATCTTATTATTGTGCATAAAATTTTTCGTAAAAGATGTAAAAAATTCTTATCACAGTAGTTAGTAGTGACTTAGTTCTTTATTAACTGTATGTTTAAAAAATATTTTTTAAATTTGTATATGGGCTAAGCCATAGTGAGCGTGATGGTCAAAAAAATTTTTTTCTGAAATTATGTACTTTTGAAGAGTACATTAAAAAGTGAAAATCCTGAAAGTTTCAGCCCTCTAGGTCCAACCCTATTGAATTTTCAGGGTCTCAAAGTTGAATTTTCTTATTCTGCTGATATTCTGCTTGCAATTCTGATTTTCTGGGGTTGATATGAAAAAATTGTTCAATCAAGGTTTTTAATGTAAAATTTGATGTAGAATTCCAATTTGTACTTAAAAATCATATATACAACTTCTAGACCCATAAAAATGAGCCATTCAGGTATTAATCATATAGGGGTACAAAAATAAATGTGTTTGTCTCCTTCGATTAGGCCCATACTGTAATATGTTCATCGATACTTCAAAATACAACTTCTGATAAATTTTAGTTATCGGCAGACAAACAGAATTCATTATTGAGCTTAATATGAGTCAAGATACATGGTTTTTCTCTAATTTCTTGTTTCTTGACTCATATTAAGCTCAATAATGAATTCTGTTTGTCTGCCGATAACCAAAATTTATCAGAAGTTGTATTGAAGTATCGATGAACATATTACAATGTGGGCCTAATCGAAGGACAAACACATTTATTTTTGTACCCCTATATGATTAATACCTGAATGGCTCATTTTTATGGGTCTAGAAGTTGTATATATGATTTTTAAGTACAAATTTGAATTCTACATCAAAGTTTACATTAAAAACCTTGATTGAACAATTTTTTCATATTAACCCCAGAAAATCAGAATTGCAAGCAGAATATCAGCAGAATAAGAAAATTCAACTCTGAGACCCTGAAAATTCAATAGGTTGGACCTAGAGGGCTGAAACTTTCAGGATTTTCACTTTTTAATGTACTCTTTAAAAGTACATAGTTTCAGAAAAAAAATTTTTTGACCATCACGCTAACTATGGCTTAGCCCATATATTTGGCATTTATCAGGTATCAACATTCAGTCTGTGAGAACTGCTCTAACAAAGAAAATGAACTCACATGGAACATTTGTGGCTGCGAGAGATTTAATAGGCACACACACAAATAGACCTCACCAGTGCCCAGTAGAAATAACAAATCTTATCATTTGTCACATCAAAAGCTTCGTGACTGTCGAGTCACATTATGTGAGAGCAAATACGCAAAAAAATTATTTACCGGCAGGTTGAAGCATTCCCAGAATGAACAGAATGTTGAACGATGAATTGAGCCAAGCTGAAATGAAGGATATTAATATTTCTCGTCAATACCATGCCAAAGTGTTGAAAGAAAATTTAAATCATGGCTTTCAAAAACCAAAAAAAGACAAGTAGTAAGGAACTGAATTTTATCTACTTTTATGACGATTGTAAACGTGTGTATGTATGTATGTGTGTCGGGTTTTCAGTACGCAATAACACCTTAACAAATAGACTGATTTTCTGGAGTACGATATGAAAACCTTGTAATAATATTGATTTTGTTAAAGTTGAAGTCGATCAATTTTGATAAAAATTTACTAGAAATAGTGAAATTCATAAAAAAAAATGTTTTCCAGTGTGAATCACTAACAATTTAAATTATGTTTTAAAAACGAATTAATGAAATATTCCAAATGTTTATAGTTTAATTAGGATAAATATTTTATAAAAATTATTTCAATTCTTTTTAAATTTAAATTTAGATGCACCCTGTGTCACCAATATAAGGAATCAACGCCGGAACAAAAAGAGCTTCTAAAAGACCGGAGAATTGAGCACTTGAAAAATAAAAACAAAATTGCTCGAAAACTTGTCAATAAATCTGTGATTGAAGCAAAATCCGATTCGTCAATTGCTGTTATACATTTTGACTTTCAAAAAGTATTAACAACACCAAAATGTGAAGTCTCAAATTTGTACCACATGTCCAAGCTTGAAGTATTAAATTCGACTTGTTATGACGTGGCAACTAATTTGGCACATGTTATGTATGGAACGAGACTGTGGCAAAAAAAGGCTCAAATGAGGTAGCGTCAATATTGATGCGACAGATTCAAAATATATTATCTTCAAGACCCCAAGTCAACGACATCAGAACAGTGAGCGATAAATGCATGGGTCAAAATCATGATGATATATTTTTGGCTATTATACAGAGAGAAGAATGACGTTTAAGGTAGTTTTCTCAATATATAAATTAGAAATTCGGGCACATGTCTAGAAAAAATCTGAAAAAAATTCATACGTTTTTTTGACAAATATATGATTTTTTTGTTCAAATTTAAAATTTTTTGTAGAATTCATACTTATTGAGTTAATAAATGTTAACAATGCGTTTTTTTATTATCACGCGCAGCGATTGACGCTCGTTAAATTTCATCATGAACATCGTGAATTTTCTCTTTGTGTATAAAGATTAAAATTTTCATATACGTCTTTTCAAGTTTTTACTGAATATATTTCATTTTGTTCTTTACAGATTTCTAGAAGTTGGTCATACCCAAAGTGTAGGAGATTCTATGCACAGCACGATTAATCATACAAAGGCATCGGGAAATATTTACTCAAGATCAATGGGCTAAATCAATGAGAAAAGCATGCCACAGTAAACGATATTTAGTACACCAAATCGACCAAAATTGGATAAAAGATTTCGGTGAAATGGCTAGAATGTTTAATTGGGCAAATGTCGTCCAAGAGTTTGTTATTGATCCGTCAAACTCAAAATTAAATATTTCAGTAAAATACGACTTTCGGGAAAAAAAGTACCAAAAACCAAAAATTTTGAAAAGTAATATTAAGCACTTCGAAATTATGAAAAATTATAATTTACCTCAAGCTTATGAAAACAAAATTAATATATCGGACTTGAAAAAAAACATTTAAAAACAATGATGCAAAATTTGTGGATACCTGAAAAGTACCATGTCTTTTACAAAAAAAATTCTAAAATAGTTATAGCTTGCTTTATTTGTTATTTTTATTTTTGTGATATATGCAAATTCATAAATGTTGCATTTCGCGTCAACTCTTTCTGCGCCGTGCCACGCGGTATTAAATAGTCGAATCCTCAATTTCTAACTCGCTGTAAAAGTACCTAAATGCACGTAAGAAAAGCTGCGGCTATTCTCATTGAAATGATGAATTAGTTTTTTTTCTTAAGTGCACTTAGGTACTTTTACAGCGAGTTAGAAATTGAGTATTCGACTATTTAATACCGTATGGCACGGCGCTGGAAGAGTTGACGAGAAATTCCTCTAATATATAAAACTATTAGTACTTGGAGTTATTGTAAATTCGAACTTGAATTTGAACAATAATTTAGTATTATTTTTTCAGTATCATTTTTTTTCTCTATTTTTGGTAAATAGATCAAATAAAAATAGTCAAATAAAAATATTTGACGTTTTTTGACGAAGATTTGGCAATTTTTATTCAAATAATTAATTGATAATTTGTAATAAAAATGTGTTTGATTGATTCGATTATAAATAAAAAAACTGTACTTGGTTTACTTACTAACTAAGAGATTTTTTTCGAGGCGTTTCAATGGTCAGAAAAGGGCCAACCCTCCACGGGCAGATAAAAGACACATATTTTTTTCTATAATATAGTCCTAACAACTTATTGAGTGGCGTTTTTTTCACAGCATTTTAATTAGACATTTTTTCTTCATGGCGTATCGATGAAGAGTTTTTTTTCACGGCGTTTCACAAGCAGGTTTTTTTTCATAGCACATTTGATTGTGTTTTTTTTCGACGATATATATGTGTGTTTTCAGTTTTCCCCACTATCTATAAATCTCACAATCGATTTCACAACGACTATTCATCCCCATGATTTTTGAATTTTATTTTATATGTGTGATATGGGCTATCGCGTCAACTGACCCCCCCCCCCCCCCCCCCCCCCCATATAGTGTATTCGGCATTTTTTTACAGTACACCATATTGTTTTTTTTTTTTTTTCATGGACTTTATTTTAAAAATTCACTGCAGATTGTTACTCCAAAACATCCTCATTGTAAAGGATTTTGATAGATTGGAATCACTAACTTTCATCTAAGCTGCCAACAAGTCTTACCGTTAAGCAATTAATTGAGAAATTATAGTGTAAAAATCATATCGATTATTCCATTCATTCAAAATATATTCATACAAACCATCGAAATCTAATGTCCCGGAGCCATCTGCATCTATTTCATCAATCATCATATCTAATTCCTCTGGAGTTAAATTGTCATCTAATTCATGAAGAATATCTCTGAAAACTTCGGTAGTTATATAACCATTTCCTTCTTTATCATAAAGTCGGAATGCCTCCCGAAGTTCAGCTTGTACTGCTTCTGCATCGGCATCATCTTCAAGAAATCGAGCTGCTAAATTACAAAATGTATCAAATCTTATTTCTTTCCTACCTGTTAAAATAAAACATAAGAATTTTATAACGTACGTACCATTACGCCTTTAGAATTAATATTACATAGAAGAAATAAAACTATTAAAAATATAATACATTTTTTTGATAAAAAATGAAGAACATAAGGGAAAATCGTTGACCTTGAAACTGTTATAAGAATTGTTTAAATAATACTCTTAAATTTTTTTAGAATTGTTTGAAACCTTTTTTTTTAACTTTCAAAATTTCTCAGAAAATTGAATAAAAACTATTATAAAAAAAGTTAACTTAACTTGCCTACGACTTTTTTTTATTTAGAACCGCCATTTTGATGTCCGCTTTGATGAATTTCAAGATTTTAACTATTAGATTTTCAAGATTACATCTTATAGACGCAACAAATATATGTAAGACCTGTAGAACCTAGATTCTGTGAGAACCTTACATTTTACATCAAAAATATGAATTTATTATTTTTTCATAAAGCTCTATATGATAAAGATATTCAGCTACAGCTACTACTGCTACGGTTGCGGAGCCCAGAACGTATACCGGAAAAATTGCCCGAAGTGTTCGGGAAACGCCGAAAGCAGGGAATAGTCGAGACCGATATTACCCTGGACGCTTTTCGGGTCTCAGCGACAGGATATGCGTTGCCCGACGTGAAAAATACAACCCAAAACTCGTCGAGACAGTTAATTGCTTCAGAAGAATTAGAAGGGCACTGGTGGATAAAAATACAAGTCAGCAAGGAAAAGATGCGCGCATTTTACGACACAGGGGGGTCACGCACAACGATGAATGAAATCGCCGTGCAACTTGCACAACAGTGCGGAGGCACAATTATATCAGGGCAAGGGCGCAGAACAAAATGCGCGAATGGATCAGTTTCGATAGTCACAGCGTATGTCGACCTACCTTTCACGATTGGAGGTACAACTCGAGACATACGAGTAGATATGATGCCGGACTTGTGGACAGATTGCTTAATAAGATCGAACTTCATCAATAAATTTAAAACGATACACGACCCGATAACAAATCAATGTTCAATCGGCCTGAATGGAACATCGATACCAATAGAATTTGTACCAATAAGTTCGTTGGACCCCCCGAAGCTATCGGTGGCAGGGCTCGTTGAGATGACTCAACGAGAACGTGATCAATTAGAAAAACTACTAGACGAAGTACTTCAGCCAAAAATAGGCCCGTTGTCACAAACGAACCTAATTGAGCATAGTATAAATCTAAAAGAAGGAACGAAGCCAATCAAACAAAGGTACTACCCAGTATCAGAAAAGCTCAAAGATTAACTACACCAGCAGGTCAAAAACCTGCTGGAAGAAGACATCATCGAGACCTCGTCTAGTGGGTGGTCAAGCTCGATCGTCATGGTGAAGAAATGGAAGATGCCAATGGAAAATATTGCATGTGCATCGATTTCAGAAAAGTCAATACGATATCCGAGCCAGATGCATACCCACTGCCGTATATGAACTCGATACTTCGAAAATCAGCCAAGGCAAAATACATCTCAACGTTGGGCTTAAGCAGCGCATACCACCAAATTAATTTGGACATAAAGTCAAGACCAATCACAGCATTTACAGTGCCAGGACTCGGACTATACCAATACAAACGTGTGCCTTTTGGACTCTCCTTCGCAGGAGCTACGTTCCAACGTCTCACAGACATGATCGTCACGCCTGAGTTGGAACCATACGCACTAGCGTACTTATATGATATAATAACAGCGACAGAAAAGTTCGACGAACATTTGAGAGTGCTGAAAGAGATCTTGACACGGCTGAACCTCACCGTGAATAGAGAAAAAAGTACGTTTGGTCGATCAGAAGTAAAGTACCTCGGAGACCTAGTAAATCGCGATGGGATAAAACCCGACCCATCGCTAGTAGAACCTATAATAAACTTTCCAGCACCAAAGACTCTGAAGCAGTTAAGAAGATTCTTAGGGATGTCTTCATGGTACAGGGAATTTTTAAAGGACTACGCAACTCTAGCAAACCCATTAACAAGATTGACTAATTCGAAAGTCAAATATGTTTGGTCAACACAGCAACAAGACGCTTTTGAGAAAATTAAGACCCTGATGGCAGAAGCACCACTGCTGAATTGACCGAATTTCAGTGAAAAGTTCGTAGTCAAGACAGATGCAAGCGATACTTGCCTCGGAGCAGTATTATTGTAAATGATCGACGGTAAAGAAAGGGTACTCAAATTTGCAAGCAGAGTACTCTCACCAGCCGAGAGGAATTATACGGTCACAGAGCGCGAGTTTCTCGGCGTTGGGCATTGGAGTTACAAGGGCACACATACAAGGTAGAGCACCGGAAAGGATCGCTAAATCATGCACCGGATGCTTTATCGAGAATGTACGAGGAAGACAAAGAAGAAACGGCGACCTTAGCCCTCTCATATTCAGTTCAGAAGATACTTGGTACCCGGAAACGTATCAGAAGATATCCAAAGACCCGAAGGATTACCTAAACTGGAACATCCGAGGCGGACAAATCTATAGATTCCGACCGGACAACGATGAGTAAAATCTAGTAGGTGACGACAGGCGAAAATGGAAGCTCGTCGTGCCACGCGAACAAAGAGCCGTTGTGCAACGCGAATGTCACGACGAGCACCGGCAGGTCATCGAGGTAAAAAAAAAAACACATATGACTGCATAGCGGAAAGCTACTTCTGGCCAAGGATGTACACTGACGTAACGGACTACATCAGGAAATACAACATTTGCCAGAGAATAAAAGTCGAGCAGAGAGCCAAAAAGGGACTCATGGGAAACAGAGTGATACCGAGAACGTGTCACACCGTGGCAGCAGATGTAGCAGGACCATTTCCAAGAAGCGTCAGTGTATTCGAGTATATGCTAATTTTTGAAAATCTTTTTTCGAAATCGATCGAGTCCATACCAATAAGACAAGCCAATAGAAAACGATTTTGAAATATTTGAAAGAAAGAATAATGCTACGATATGGACCACCTATGATATTACAGACAGATAAAGGTATAAAATTCAGAAATACAATAATAGACGATTATTTAAAGGAAATGAATATCAGACACTATTTCAACACACCGTATTACCAACAGGTAAGTCCTGTCGAACGCACAAACAGAACATACAAGACCATGATCAAAGCATACGTCGATAATGACCACAGAGAATGGGACGAAAAGTTACCCGAACTTACGTTCGTCCATAACACACACACACACACACACACACACACGGGACGCCTCGATGGCTCAGTTGGTAAAGGGCTCAGGCCTCTTGCTTGCTGAATCTGAGAGTGTTGTCTAGGGCGTGGGTTCGATCCCCACTGGGGAAATTTCATCCGTGATTTTTCCCCGGTTGGTCGAGCCCGTGCCCGAGGTGAGCGGGTACCACTCAAAAAGAAGACCCGGGCTACGTCATCAGCCTCCGAAGCGGTAAAAAACCCCGATCACTGTGCGAGCTGGAAGCGAATAGGATAACCATAAGTAGGAGCCCGAGGCGAGGACACACAAAGGCAGGCAATAGATGAAGCACAACACTCCCTTGATGAAGTCAGAAGCGAGAACCACACTCACCAGATGGCAACAGAAAGGAGTATCAAAAACTCATGGAGACTCAAAGGGTAGTGCCGGAAGCGAGAACCACACTCACATGATGTAGCCGACAGAGCAATCGGGCACTTGCCATCGGCGACAGAAGCGAGAACCACCCTCACTAGACAGCGAGTTCTAATACTCAACTCAGGAGGAGACGCCAGCAATGTGTGACCACGCAGTAGACGGCTCTGAAAAAGGGGATACGACAATCGAGAGATGGCTTCGCGCAGGATCGGAGGATCACCAAGTACAAAACAAGATGAGTCCCTGAACCCCTAATCGTCGCATATCACTATGCGATGGATGGGGGATGTATGGAAAAACAACGACTAACACAGAAGTAGCAGAAATGCTCAACTAACCCCGGCCTCACCGAAGCAATGCCTAACGGCGGTTACCAGTGAGTGTCCGAATGGGGTGGAGTGGAAAAAAAAAACACACACACAAACACACACACACACACACTATCGGGCACCTTGGCTCAGTGGGTATAGTTCTTGCCTGCTAATACAAGGTGTGCCGTAGGGTGTGGGTTCAATCCCCACTGGGCGAATTTTCGAGGCGCGTTTTTTCGTCTGGTGTGGTTGAGCCCGTGCCCGAGGTGGAGCGGGTACCACTCAAAAAGAAGACCCGGGCTATGTCATCAGCCTCCGAAGCGGTAAAAACTCCGATCGCTGTGCGAGCTGGAAAGAAGAGGATACCATAAGTAAGAGCCCGAGGCGAGGACTCACAAAGCTGGCGATAGACGGGGAGCACAACACTCCCATGATGATGTCAGAAGCGAGAACCACACTCACAGACGCCGGATGCGGGGGCCCCGTTCCTGCAACGCACCGGACTCGGGAGAGTGGCGCCGAAGCGAGAACCACACTTACAAGATGGAACTGAGCAGCGAGTTCTAATACTTAACTCAGGAGACGCCAGCAATGTGTGACCACGCAGAAGACGGCTCCGAAAGGGGGACACGACAATCGAGAGATGGCATCGCGCAGGATCGGAGGTTCACCAAGTAGTAAAAAGATGAGTCCCTGAACCCCTAATCGTCGCATATCACTATGGACGGATGGGGGATGTATGGAAACGATTAACAGCGAAGTAGCAGAAATGCTCAACTAACCCCGGCCTCACCGAAGCAATGCCTAGCGGCGGTTACCAGTGAGTGTCCGAATGGGTTGGAGAAGGAAAAAAAACACACACACACACTATTGTAAATGGCGAGCGAGCGGCCCTATCACCTTTGTTAATTGTGTTCAATTCAATCTATTCTTATTTATATAAATCACTTCCTTCTTAATTTCAAACAAGTGTTCACCGGGTCAATAATTTAGTACAACTTTTCGAACCTCATTTGCAACCATTTCAGCCACTCAAAGAGCAAGCGGCTCGCCGAGCATTGACTCGTCGATATCATAAATCGCCGAGTGAGTATTTATGTAAGTCGGCCTCTCTTTCGTTGCTCGATATTTGAGCTAGCCCACGTCGAGCTAGTCTCTCCCGGTTACAATACATTGAAAATAATGTTTGAAATGCTGAGATTCAGATAAATATTAATATGTTGCCAAAAATTGTTGTCAGAAAAAAAAGACGAGTGACAAGTAAGTTGGAACGCAGAAAAAAAAATGCAGATATTGTTATAGGTTTAAATTTGATGAAACGGTACAAAAATTTTGTTAGAATGAAATCATTTCAGACAAATGACCAATCGATCGACTTGTCTGGAATTTCTGTAGATCATTTTAAAATTGTTTCACAGAAATTTTGTCCATGTGAGAGTACCAATCAAGTTATCCACCAAAGATAAATTATTAATTTTTTTTATGAAATTAAAAACGTTGAAAGTGCCCTTTAAGATTTTTTGGAAAGTTTCAACATAATAATAGATGATAAGAGTTTTCCAAAAGTCAAAACTAAATTATATGAGAGTGAAAAAAGATTTCTGCTTGCGTAGGAAAGGTGCGGCTAATTACACCTATGACCTACCCTACTCGAAATCCGCAAGAACACGTGTAAAAGTGCGTAAGCGCTCTTCAAGACAAAAATCTATAAAAAAGGGAAGAGAACTTTCCTACGTGCAACGTAAGGAGAGGATTACATCACACAAGCAGCAGAAGCATTCGCACACCAAACAGCACTCGCTACGTAGAGGTAAGGCGTATATCCGAATTCACAGAGCGCGCGCTTGTGTTTCGTAAAGGAAGCGAGCGTGTCAGCCATTTGGCACAACACAAGCACTCGTGAGTGCTATCAGAGAAGGGTGGTACGTTGCAATATGTATATTGCCATAATGTATATGTATGCCACTTTACTTTATGTGTGTGCATATGACTGTATCATATACATTATTATTCGTTCTATATGTATAAAAAATAATACTGTATGCTGTATACATTTAAGCAAGATTATTGATAAATTTTTATTCATTTTATTTTTAATTATAGATCCAATAATAAATTTGTTATAATATAAGTAAATAAGTGGAGGAAAAGGTTCAAGTTCTAAATGAGACTTTACATATATATGTGAAAAATTGACTTGAACATAATCAACATAGTCACCAGTTACCACATAGAATGAATACTACCCTGTTTAAAAAAATCACGAAATTTAATTACATATCTCTATATGTAATTTTTTAAATCTCTATATGTAACCGATGCACCGTGTTGGTTACGTGTGTCCTCTTGGCTGCAGGTCCGTTCCTGTACGTCCGGGGCTACCTGTAACGAGCATGCTACACGGAAAGGGAAGACTTCACACACACATTCATTCAAAAATAACGACTCACAACGATTTCTATGTAAAACTATTACGAATGGTTTATTCAGCCAAAACTATAACTATACAGGCCTCGGAGAGGGAGACCGGACCGTCGACAGCTATCGACAACGTAGCTCGTTGAGCGTACCGGATCACTAGACAATATAAATATATGGCAGCCCCGCCGTTCGGCTCACCGCCGAGAACGTGTCCTCCGGAGATCGTCTGGTGGTCGCTCGCTGATGGTCTCTGCGGCCTCGAGTCCTCTCGTCCTCTCGTGCTCTCGTCCCTGCAACAGATCAGTGATGCTGCTAGTTGAGCCCATCTCTCGTCACCTCTGCAGCGGTGATGAAGTTGGCTCCGTTCGCACACATACAGGCACGATCTAGAGCACGCAATCACACACGCACCCCTCGTTACGAGGGCTTAGGATTCACACCCGAAACAACACACACCTGCGGCTCGACGTAGGTAGTCTTCAGGACTACCTCGAACTTGCAATGAATATTATCACACTCGGTAACACACACGGCAAACGACTCGCGACACTTGTACTATTCAGTGGCCCTGTGCCTTTACCGGTCCAACTGTAACTGCCTCGTACTTCTGCAATACACGTGCTTTCAACCTCGCTTCTCTGCTTTCCTTCCTCTCCGTTCGTCCGTTCTTATTTACATATAACAGAAAAGGAAACATCTCGCAGTATCTCGCAATATATAATAATTTTTATTGGCCATGACCGACAATGATTCGTCAGGCGACCCATTATAATATTATACCGTTTCAGTATTACAAATTACGTAATTAATCACGTGAATAATAAAATTGAATTTCTTTTATTGTTACTGGGGAAGAGGAAATACTTCAAATAACGTTTAATAACGAAATTTCAATTTCTTATAATTTTTTTTTATTCAATTTGTTATTTAAGATAGTTTGACTGAAATCAGTCAACAGCGATTTTTATGAACGATTGCAATATAATTGCTTAACTTATAATTTAAAATAAAAATTCAAAAATAAATATCTTCGACTAAAATAAGTCAACAATCTTTAATTTAATACGTATAATTCATTAATTACTACAAAAAGTTAATTCTGCTAGTCATGAAATAAATATAATGGGCTCTCCGCGTGCATTTATCTTCATTATACATTATCTACTCTGATGAATTGGAACTGTTTGAATCACTCGTAGAACCAGATGTTTCGTCTAAACCACTTGTTCGGGAAATTTCCCGAACAGTGAAGATAGCCTTCCGTGGGCCAGCTTACGCTCACGTGCAGTGTCGGGCCACGCGAGCTTTACGCGGCGCGCTCAGAGATGGCGTTGCTCCACGGCTCGTGCCTGCCGCGAATCTGCAAGATGTGCGTAGTTCGCGACGGACACGAGTGTTTTTTCATTGTACATCTCGCTATCTCGTGTTCAACTGCCACGTTCGCTCATGCATTGTGCATATCGCGCCCCTCGAGTTTCTCGCCTTTTTTTTTTGGTGCGATTCACCCTTGCCTCTCGCGTGTGACTCGAAGCCAAATTGCGACCAACAACAAAAGCCAGCTCATCCAGACGACTTCCATACCATCGTCGACGGCTCAACCTGTCCACACCTGCTGCTCTCAACCCAGGTGGAACAAGAAAATCATCACAGGCCACTCATCGACGCCTACTAGCTCAGCATCGCATCATCGCTCGATTCATCTGATCCAGCTCATCTCGGCGTACAACACCAGGTAAAGAATCTGCATGGGTTACTGGAGAGGAACAATAATGCCTTCTTCAGGCCCTGTAGAGTCTTTTTATTCACGGGCGCAATTAAGATAAGCGTTGGCGCTTGCAAGGCATGAAGTTACTGCGAGGAGAAGTGAGGTTACGCACGCACCATGTGCAAGCTCACGAGGCTCTCAGCACCTCTCACTTCCGACAGCTCATTCAAAGGACGAGGGGATTAATATAACCTCTTTTCGTCCGGCTCCAATATGCTCAGTCTCTTGATCCGCTCAAGTTGACCGCTCGGTACACTCATCTGGATTGTTCAAGTGCAATTCATGGTGATTAATATAATTCAACCATGCAGATGCTACGACTCATGTACGCGACTTATCAATAATGTAATGTCGACGGCCAACATTGTCCACTCAATCTGTTGTAACTTCGCACTTAGACTAGCTCAAGCGTAATTCATGCAAAATGTGCATGCTTCGACAACTGTGATATTAGTTTTAGTTGTAAATAAAATGTGTAAATTCATGTCAGCTCAAACCAGTGCAACTCGACTTCAATCATTTAATGCCCTTGTGATCCTTCCTATGCACCACTCTCATGCTCAAGCTAATTCTCAAACACCACTTGTAGAACTAGATGTTTTGTCTGAATAATCATCTGATATTCTAATACAAGAAAAAAGTGGAATAAATTCAATAATACAAGTAATTTTAATATGCGAGTGTATAGTTGGTGACTGCTTCAACCATTTTCAAAATTACTAGTTAATAGCCACTGACTTAAATGAGAGTAATAAACTTACTTGTTTGTTCGATACGGGTCTTTGTTAATTGATTTATGTAAACACTTATAAATCGTGTCCATAATTTTTCATTTTCTTGTATTTTTTTAGTATTGTATCTTTTTTTTTAGTGGCAAATATGACTTCATAGGATATTTTTAATCTGAGAAATTTTTGATAACAATCTGTAAGTATAAGTTTTCTCATGAATTTATTTTCATGAGTTGATTATATTTTATGAGACTATACTCTTACCATTAACTGCTGATGCTTTTTGAAGAGTAATCTGATGTTTGAGTGAACGACCAGGTATGTGTCTGGTTACTTGTTTAACTTGCATAGCTCGATTGGTAAAAGCATCCTCTCCCCATGTAGCATCACAATTTTCTAACGTACAGACTTGGTGTTATATCTTTGGGCGATGGAATTGCTGCTCAATCTTCATAATAGATTGTCTAGTCGATTTTCTCAAAGCTAAGGCTAACAGACGAACGACAGGTGCTTGGCGTAAAGTAATGCTTGAATATTTGTCAAAACATTACAGAAACTGGTTAAAATAATTAATTGTTAAGTGCTCATTCGGAAAATCATGTTGGGACAAATAATCTTTAAGTAATCCCCAATAAAAATTCAAGGTAGTACATAATTACTTCATCATGGAACGTGAAAATGATGTAAGTCCTTCTCCTAATAGTCAAGATATTGAAGCATTAAACGAATAGCGTGTACGTAAGTATTATCGACAATAATGTTTCAAAATGATCTTGATTTCATTGAAAAGACAAAATGAGGTTTTAATCATTTATCATTAATTTCAGAACTGGACTGTTGAATATTTATCGTCAGTAAACGATAGTAATCCTTCCAGTTAAATAACCTCATCTTTAAGTACAGATAATGACACCAGTTCGACTCATGAAAGTTCATCTTCTGCAAATATTGAGGAATATGACAATGTTATGGAAAATAATCGTCTAGAATAATATCGTTCGCCTCCAGTGAGATTCATCAACAATCCAATCGAAGACAATGATCAGTTATACGAAAATGATGATTTAGAAGGTGCTGAAGGTATGGACAGCGACGAAGAGATTTTTTATGATTCTAGTGATTAGATAAGTAGTAGCGATAGTTCGGTAATGGATTCAAACGATTCGAATGACAATTTGAGTGATTTTCAACGTTAAGCCAAATGATCTGATAAATAATTTTCCGAAATGTTATCACTATTTGAATTAATATGAAGCGAATGAAATCATTACCACTCCTCTAGTAGTAACAAGAAACGAAACAATCTTAGCGCTTCTGAAATTTGCTTTATTTCATGCTATTTCAGTCAGTGTGTTTGAAAATTTGTTAAAAATTATTTATACTATGTTCAAATTACCTATTTTGCCAAATTCGCGATATTTAATCGATAAATTGTTTGCCCAGAAACTGAAGTCAATTATCATGCAGTTTGTTCACAAGGCAAAAGATACATCAAATCTATAAACGTTCAGATCGTTATAGTACATTGTGAGTTATGTGATCTACATATTGGTCTCAAAGACCCACTGTACACCGATTTTTGTGCAATTCTTAATGTTGATAATGAAATAATATCTCAGATCGAAGAAAATAGTAACAAATACGAGGAAATTAATGAATATAGAAAACATAAATCATGACGAAATTCGTGACATAATTGACGGCAGATTGTATAGAAATTTAGTTCAGTCTCTTACTGAAGAAGAAAAAAACAACTTTGTTACAACTACATTTAGTACTGATGGAGCACCACTGTTTGAAAGCTCCAAATGATCTATTTGTCCGATACAGTTGATTATAAATGAGCTACCTATTGAAGTAAGGACACAAAAATCGATAGTTTATGGAATTTGGTTTGGCAAAGACAAACCTGATATGAGCACCTTTTTAAGTCCGTTCGTTGAATACATGAATAGCTTGTCACAAAATGGTGTTAGATACATTATTAATGAAGAAGAACGAAATATTAAAGTATTTTCCATATGTTGTTGCGCAGATTCCATTGCAAGACCACCAATGCAAGGTTTTGTTCAATTTAATGAGAATTTTGGTTGCCCATGGTGCTTATCTCCAGGTTTTTATTTCAATACAGGTAGAGGCGATGCTATGAAGTATACAATTTTAGAAAATTGAGTTCCTTTACGTACCAATGAGCAAGTTATAGATCACGCAATACACAGTCTTGAATCACCAAATCCATATTTTAATGTTAAGAAACCATCACCTGTTATATTATTAGACAATTTTTCAATTACAGCAGGTTTCATTCCTGATTACATGCATTTTATTTGTCGTGGCTTAGCAGAACAATTTACAAAGTATTGGATGGAATCATCTCATGAGTTATACTCTTTTGAAAAGTATGAAAAAAATGCAAACGATGAATTACTAAAAAAAGACATCAAAGTTCCAAGTCAAATAACAAGACTTAGCCGTGGGATTCGCAAAAGAAACTGGTGGAAAGCTAGAGAGTGGGAAAATTTGGTGTTATATTATAGCCTTCCGATTCTTTTTACATTTTCCACATATGCAAGAATTTTCATCGCACTGGTCTTTACTTGGTGACGCATTCCATATTTTTTTATAAGATTCAATTTTAAATCAAGAACTTGTAAGAGTTCAAGAAAATTTGGTAATTTTCTCATTAGAAACGCAAAGATTGTATGGTCTTAAAGCCATAACTTTTAATGTACATCAACTTGTTCATGTAGTACAAAGTGTTATCGATTGGGGGTCTTTGTATGGATATTTATTTGAATCTGGAAATGGACTTACTTTGAGAAGAGTTAATGCAGCAAATCGTTAATCAATCAGATCGTTAGATCTCAGGTAATGGCTCAATGTGAGTCTGTCATAAGAAAATTCATTTGGCCTGAATATGTTATGATCCAACTCCTGAATAAATTGTTCAACAAATACACTTCTAATTCATTTAAAATGGACAGCATAAGATATTTAGGATGCCATCGACCGACAAAAAGACAATTTATTGATCAACTTGAACTATCAAATAACAGTAGAACTTACCATAAAGTCATTATAGATGGTTGTTTATATACTTCTACTTAAATGAGAAGACTTAGATCAGATAATTCTTATGCCGTAACAAAAGAAAAGAGCATTTATTCAAATGAAAGGATTTATTAGTGATCGATTAAAAAATAAACAATTCGTTATTTGTACCGTCATAGAAACTGCCAATACTTTGGATCAACTGGACACTCTTCCTATGAAATTAGTAATTAATATTTCTGAAAATAATATTGTGATAAATAGCTTCAGTATTGCGCCGCTGCTTATGAGTAAAAACTCACCTTAATGAAACACTGTGAAAAAACCCATCTCATCGGATGCCGTGAAGAAAAACACACCTCTTTGAAAAACCGAGATATTTTCGACGTGATTC
This sequence comes from Trichogramma dendrolimi, assembly GCA_034770305.1. Lineage (NCBI taxonomy): Eukaryota > Metazoa > Arthropoda > Insecta > Hymenoptera > Trichogrammatidae > Trichogramma > Trichogramma dendrolimi. The sequence continues at coordinate 26,968 of JAPMIB010000269.1, read as the reverse complement.
TTTAAATCGTGATTCGATGAGATGTGTTTTTTTCACGGCATTTCTTAAAAAGGTTTTTTTTATAGCGTTTTTCACTGTGTTTTTACTCATAAACAGCGGCGATAGATAGAATTCGTGTATTCATTAATTTACAAGAAACACAATATATTTGTTCAATACCAAACCTATTACATTATATTAATAAAAAAATATATGAAATTGTTAGAGGGCCTTTCTCCATAGGCGCAATCAGCGCGAGGTCCTCGACACCCCTGAGATTCCCCCAGGCGCCGCATGTGTGTACGAGACTGACGAGCGCTGTAATCGCTCGACACACACGCATGACAAAGCCTGACCGACAGCGACTCATTTGCGCATAGTATAGCCTCACTTGCCTACACATATATATTTTCGCTAGTCGAAATCCAGACAGTTCCTTTTGTTTCGTTACTTTAATTACATATTAATAAATACATTTATTCCATCGAGTACTTCGAGCGTCGAGTTAAAGTGTAATAAACTGTTATTGTGTTACACACAAATTGCGTCTCTGAATTTGTTGTGCGATCCTGCTCCTAATATATCCATACAACAAGCATTAGTCCAACAGAAATAGAAATTAAGACTTTATTTATTTAAAAAATGAGACCTTCAGATAATCGAAACTAGTATTTAGGTAAACTTGGAAAACTACTTTTTAGAAATTTTCACTGAAATTTTTAAATTTTATACTTGATTTATCAATTATTCGAAAATAAATTATTTCAATACTCTTCTATACACCTTCTTATACATCTTTTCTACCTTCTATTTAAAATCTGCGAGTGGAACAAAAATTAGAACATGTAATAGGTCGTGAAGACCGACATTCCCCCGAGCGGAATGGACGAAATAAAAGTACGTACAGTTAAGTGTACGTTTTTTGAGGAATGAATTCAACTTTACGTAATTTATGATAAAACTAATCATCTAATTAATTATGTAGTTAAGTGACATCACAATTACATAATTTCGATGTAATTGATTATATCATTTTCGAGAACTACATATCGAGTTACGTGGTTGAATTACATAATCTCTTGAAACAGGGTAGCGTATACGAACATTTCAGTACAACTTTTAAAATTTTTAAATGAACTTGGCACATTTGTCTATGTTCAGCTACATGGGATAATTTAACATTGTGCTCGTCGGTCCAATATGTTGAAAATTTATTTCGAATTGCTGTTTTTCCATTATTTAAAATTATTTAAACAGCCTCAGTGACTTAAGACTATTTTTATTACATATTGTAACGGTTCCCGTGACTGATACTAAGCTTGTGATGAATCCTAGGCGATGCGCGTCCTCGCGCTGGTCACCGGCTGGCTCAGTACTCGGTGCGACAATGCACACCGACCGCGGCGGCGTCGTGGTCCAACCTAGGATATAACTTAACGGAAAGGGTTGCCGAAATAATAAAAAAGGGATTAAATGGCAAAGTATAAAAGGTTTATTCAATAAGGCTTCGAATGTTGGACGCAGCAGCGCAATCGCGAATACACCCACTCAATCACACTGAGACGCGATTGCACACGCAGGAGAGGCAGAGTACTCGAGTGGTACTTACAAGTGTTGTATGCCGTAAATGGCCGCTCGTAGTAATCGCAGCTGGCTTGACCCTCTCGCTCGCATGGGCTGCTGCTGGCACGCACAGTTCGCGAAGTTGCAATTACCGAACGATAACGTGATTCTAGTTCACAATGAAACAACGTCGGAGATACTTCTCGCGATTTCACCGATCCGTTCTCGATCAACCCACGTCGAATATACGCCCACTCAAGTCGTGCGAATCTTGCGTCACGCACTTGCAGCGTTCAATCGTAATTCGTAATCTCGCGACACGGTCGAATTCGGAGCAACGCGCACGATGCTTACTCTCTCGCGATCAACGAGTATCTCTCCTTGTGCTCGTCGCTTCACGCGCTCTTAGACGCTCTAATGGGTCACGTGACCAATTAGCAGCTCCTTGCTCCGTAAGGGAGAAAGAGATGGGCGATTCCGCGTGCGTTGACCCGCGGGCTCTCTCTCGCACACACACTTACACACACGCGCGTTGCTGCGGCTGCTGCGTTAGTTACACGCGCCGTTTGTGTCCCATCACAGTGGGACTGCGTGCTGAAGGAGGGAGAGTCATGTGACAGCGTAACACGACTGTCACAATATATCGAGGTATTTTCGTTTTTTTAATTCATGGGCAGGTATATTTCATTTCGAAATTTCTCGGTTGTCGTAATTATGAACTTATTGAGCAAATGAGTTTAAATTTTCAGGGCTTATTCTACATAAGAAGGGCTACAAACGCAAGAACTTTCAAAGGTATTTAGCCAAGTTTGCCTTTTTTCAGACTATATCTGCATGATTTGCATTTTATCATGTATAATATCCTGAAAAATGACTTTATTTCGTGAACGAAATACCCACTGTAACGCAAAAGTAAATTTTCGCGTTAAGGGCGAGCATGATAGCGCGGCGAAACGCGGGACTCGCCGTGCAAAGAAGGCACGGTGAGCAGAAGACAGCGGCAAGCAGGCGAGAGGCCGAGAGTCACTCTCAATTCGTACGTGGTCGTGAACAGTTGCGCGAGCGCCGCTTTACATGTGAGCTCAATCTTCATCTCGCAAATAGTGTGCAGTGCCGTGGGTACAATATCTCGTGATATATATCGTGCGCCGCAATCCTCGCCACCACGACACTGCAATCATCGAGCTACCACTGAGATACAGAAAACCCCAGAGCGAGCTCCAGACGCGCCGTACCAGTAAACGCTGTACAGCACCACCCGATACGCGAACTGCGACGCAGATCTGCGGACGACGAAAATTTAGCTAAATCTATTGTATATGCGAGCGAGCGATCGACCCTAGTTTAACACTCGTTACCGCGGAACGTAAACTGCTTTGTAATAAACCGAGAATCACGCGAAGTATCAATAAACCAACTATCTCAATTTAATTACTAAACTCTCGGCTAAAGATTATCTTGCGAATACCTGCCCATTTCAGCAATCGAAATCCTCGACGAGAAGATAGCTCGCCGAGTCACGGCACACGAAGTTCACCAGCGAAAAGTAAGTAACTCGCCGAGCCATTCACTCGACGAGTAAGTATTTTGTAGCTTGGAAGTGACATTCTCATGGTCTCACTCGAGACGATCTAGCTGGTCATAATTTTACTCTTATTCCCTGTTACATAATTGGCGCCTAATATAATAACCTACGTAGTGATTGTCGGTGGTGAATTTCGTGAGTCGTCTCGACGAAGACGTAAGAAGAAAGTTTGTTCGAGGTGTAGCGCGAGTATCCGGCGAAAAACCACCAAAATTGAGTGCGAGTGTACTCGGCGTGCGTAAACACGCCGAGTCGAGCGAACGAGTTCGAGCCTGCGACAGGTCGAACGTGTGTATCAGTGCGTACGGTAGAGCGAAAGAGACAGAGCGAAAACAAAGCAGTCTGCTCTGCAGGACGTGCTGTGTGTCGAACACGGGTGGGTTACGGATACGCGTTGCTACCGAAAAATTCGAGGGCAATAACGTCTGATTTTGAGAGCAAAATTTGATGGAATTAATTTTGAGATTCGGCCAAAGCAGCAAATGAGTTCGAGTCTGTAAAGAAATTTAGTTGTCATTTTTATCGAGCTGCGATCTCGGGATTCGTTTGTCTTTTTTTTGTTTGTTTTTTTTGTAGACGAAATTACCGTGTTCGGTGACATAGCGCGCAGAAAAGTTGGAGAGCACGAATTGGAATATTGCAGGTCTCTCTCGTCTACCAAGATCTGTGAAGTGCTATTTCTAGGCCGTGTAAAATTTGTATTTATTTATTTTTGTATAAAAGCGACGCGCATTGAAAACCCCGTTTGCGTTTAGTAATATCAAGCACGGAACAGATGTCGATAAAGATATATTGAAGCAATAATCGGCGCGAAATTGAATTTTGAAAGAGGACCAGTAGAGACGACTCTACTGGTAAAGAATAAAATAGAAAATATTAGTAAAATATTTTTTTATTTTTGGTTTTCTCTGGGTAAAATTTGTTTTTAGTAGATGTAATTTATCTAAAATTCAATTTCGAAGTAAGAGTTGCAATTGGATGTTGATATATAAAGTTGACTTTGAAGGGTGTGAAATTTGTTTTTTTTCTTCGCGTTATTTTGTTTTCTCTTTTTGATGTTTTTCTTTTGAGATACGTTGTATAAAGGTAAATACAGGAAGATGTAGAAATGTCAGAAATTTTGAACGAAACAGTAATTGGTGCACAGAGCGAAGAGAAAATGTTGCAAGAACTTGAAGATTGGGTTGGATATATGGATGGCGTGGAACTAGGCAAAGTATTGAGTCAACTAGAATGAAGACGAGTGGATCTGCGTTACAGAAAAAGGCTAGATTATTTCAATGGTTGAGCGGTGACTACTCTGCAGATGATTTTGCCCAAACGAATTTGAATGAAACAGAAAGGAAGGAACATCATATGAATTTACGATTTGGCTTATATAAATGCGACGTGTTGGGAAAAATCAGGCGAAACAATAATCGATTACGATATCGATAATGATCGGCCCCATCCACTGATAATGCTCAATTCGTCAAAACAAGTTCAAGCAAATTTGGAAAAGTCGATGGGCCAAACGACCGTCAATCACAGTCAACAGCCGGAAAACGTGATCAGGCTGGGCGAGAAAAATAGCCAGCCCTGGTGGTAAAAACAGTAACAACGTACAAGAAATACCAGAACGTCAAAGTGCAGAGTCTTCAATGATTATTAGTATGTCGTCACAGATTGAAGAAATGCAGAAACAGATACAGAATATGCAAGCTTAGGGAGCGACTGCAAGAGCAGCTTTCAGTACAAGATTGGATCCTAAAGCCCCGTCATTCCAGATAAGAACCCTATCGGATATCCAGGGCAGACGTCAGATCAGAGAAGGGTAAACTTCCAGGATACGATAAGTTATGGACCAGCTGCTGCCGGCGACTGGCATAGATAGGAAACAAGGAAAAACGTCCCGAGAAATAATTGCAATTTTGAAAGCTCGACAAACACATATCCATCAAGGTCGATGCATGAAGGATCGTTTAGATATAATAACGATATTGGTGAAACGGTACGACGATGGAAAATACAATTTTGCGGATTTGGTCAAATGAGCGTCGAGAGCTTTATCGAAAGAATAGAGGAATGTAAAATCCTGGCAGGTCTAAATGACAGGGACCTCCTGCCAGCGCTGTCCAAAACGTTGATGGGTATAGCGGCAAAGTGGTACCATAACAACCGAGAAAAAGGATGCGAGCATGTGTGATTGCTCAGAAGACAAGCATCGCAGAGCATGGGTGAATTGCGATAGGATCAAACTCGATCGATCACGAATAAAGAAAATACTGAATTTCTCGATACCTACATCGGCGAAGCAGCTAAGACGATTCTTAGGCATGTCTTCGTGGTCTCGGAAATTTTCGAAGGATTTCGAAATTCTGACTGAGCCGTTGACGAGATTGACGAAAACACAAGTCAAATACGTCTGGTCAGCACAACAACAGGAGGCTTTTGAAAAAATCAAGACCCAAATTTCAGAAGCACTGCAGTCGAATTATAAAATTTTCAAGACGAAATTCGTAATCCAGACTGAAGCAAGTGATACCAGCCTGGGAGCGGTATTATTGCAGAATATCGACGGAGAAAAAAGAGTGCTTGAAGTCGCAAGCAGAGAGCTTTCTTACATCGAAAGGAATTATATAGCAACAGAGCGTGAGTGTCTCGGCGTGAGCTGGTCTGTCGGAAAGTTCCAATCGTACATCGAAGGACATCGCGAGCCTCCGATGGTTGTGCAACTTGAGAAACCCAATGGGAAGGTTGTCCCGTTGGGCGGTAAAGTTACAAGGGCACAGATACAAAGCAGTGCAACGGAGAAAGATATTGGACTACGTGCCAAGTACCTCTATTGAGAGTGAACCCAACGGTGAAGTTGACGGACGAGGAGATTAACAAGGACCACAACGCCATCCACTTGAACAGCCATATCTATGACAAAGACGAAGAGCTAAGAAAAGCGGAATTCAAAGAAGAAGCGCGCGACGAAGAAAGCGAGGTAGTTTTAAGGAAAAATGCGAGCGAAAGCGTAGTTTTAAGCACACCACCTCGAACAAACGTCGCGAACGAACAACACGTAGCGAAAAGCGTACGTCGAAATGCAACATCGTAGCGAAGGCGAAACCGGCCGAAAAAAGTATGCAATCTCGTCCAGTCCGCGAGTAAATTCAAAATACGAATCGCTATCCCGAGTAAAGGAAATACGAAAGTCCGCACAGTACGTAAGCAGAAATGCACATCAATACTTATGGTAATAATTGTTGGTCGAATACAAGCAAATTCACGCTCACGTTATTTTTTTTCGACTGAGGACCTTAAAAGGTCATCGCTCAGTCTGGAGGGGGGCTGTAACGGAAAAATAGATTTTCACGTTAAGTCGTGAGCGCGAATTCGAAGTTACAGAAAAGTAACTTGCGCAGCTCGTCGTTCCATAAGTACGACGAGCAGACGACGATAATTCATCGAGGGACCTACGATCGATTATCGTAGCGCGTGAACCCTCACTTCATGTCTGAGCGTCATAGTGAAATTGTGAACTTGCGTGCGAGCGAACCGAGGCAAATCCACATCGACCGACGACCCTGTGCAAGTGGATCCTGCAGACGACTTTGTCAACGACGAGTAAGACCGAATGTCAGTTGTAATTGTTGCGAGCGTGCGTGCGGCCCTAGTGTTAATCAAATTACTAATTATTAATATTTTCATGCGAATAAATCGCTTTATTTCATTTTATTCATTCGCGACTAATTATTTATTTCGCGTTGCCTATTTCGACCCATTTCAGCAACGCGATCACTCGACGAGCAACGGCTCGTCGAGCATCTGTACGCGAGGTCATCACCGGAGCTCGTCGAATCAAGGTATCGATGAATTGTATTGTGCGACGCGGGTTTGCGACCATATTCTCGTGTGGCACGAGCTAGCCGGCTCTTCTGCAAGGCATTCCCTATATTGCGAGCATGGTGAAAGCAAGAAAATTCGAAGGAAAAGCAAAGGAAGTTCTATACTCGAGGAGGTTTTATTATTTTAAAATTCGTTTACTTACATTGTTACTTTACGTCGGTACCATGTCTAGTGGAAACCTCAGCCAGGGCGTCTGAAAGAGAGAGCACTGTGGCACTAGTTAAAACAAGAGCACTGCACTGGTCGGTAGATGGAGCACAAGTATGCCGATATTTTCGTGTCGCGAGGCGGTTTCAGTTTGCTCGCGTTTCGGCGGCTAAGATTGTATTGCTTTTTGAGGATGTTAATTGGTCTCATTTAACGTCAAGCGGAGAAACAATACCTCTATCTCTCTACTACTGCTCTTGTCACCCTCGCCGATACTCAAATATTCCAGAACTCTGTACTTACATAAAGTATAACTTATTTGGATAATAATATTTGTTAATTATTTACGTATTTAGCTGCGGTAATTTAGTCTCCAATGAGATAAAGATTTGGCTTAGCTTTGTCGCTGCCAAGATATCTCTTTCTGTTTCACACATACACACACACACACACACACACACACACACACACACACACACACACACACACACACACACACACATTGACCGGTTGCTGCATTTATGTTGTTTATTGATTTGTTGTTTATTACGGGAAAAGGTAGTTTGGAAAAAGACTGGAATAAAAGGGGATCATGCTAAGTGAACTCTGGCTCATCGGGATCGGGCGCGAAGCATATTTATTGTTGTATTTGGGATTGTTTTATTGCATTAATGATAAATATTTTCATTCAGAATCCAGTGCCTTCTCGAATATTCCAGAAGTAGCTGGGTAGATTCTTTGTCCGTAGGGAAAAAATATGAGTAATCGTCTATACTTGAAATAATAGTCGTAAAAAGTATGAAATCCCGGTCTATCACTCGGTGCGATTCTTAGAGCTCGATCGCAGTCGGAGATTCGGCTGCGCGCATAGCATGCTGCCTAAGCGTAGGCGCTTCAAGGCTTCTTAAAGGATTTGAGGTTTTTTTTTGTTGCCTATATGAAGGTAATATTACGCATGCTGTAATAATAAATAAAAGTGCATGTACAGTATGTTTCATTTGAAGTGTACACATTGGATCTTGGGTTTGCAAGAAGTGTTTGACAAAAGTTAATATAAAAATTTGAAGGGAATAAATTCTCTATTTAATGGACTTAATCTTATGATTAATCTTGACAATAAATTTAAATAGTTAATAGTAGAAAGTGGTAGTTTGAAAAAAATTGAAAGGTTAGGAGAAAATTTCTTGTACAAAGATAAGAAAATAATTTATAATGAATTTCCAGCAACTTTTGAAAGCTAATCAGTGCTTTAATGAATTTTAATTAAAGATTAAAAAGATAACGCTGGCTAACAGAGTGTTTTATTTGAAAGACGAGAACCCCACCTTCCAAGCCCCAATGTTCCATAATAGAAACTTTGATACCTTGACTCAAGTCGATGTGCTGCTTCCAACGTTTATTGCATGTTCACTCATTAGACAGAATTCTGGCAAGAGTCAATGTATCAGAGATTCTATTCTGGAACCTTGGGGCTTTAAATGATCGGGTTTTGTCTTTCAAATCGAAACTTCGTCAGCCAGCATTGTTTCTTATGAGCGAACATGCAATAAACGATGAAAGTAGCATATCGACTTGGTCAAGGTATCAACGTTTCTATTCTGGAACATTGGAGCTGGGAAGGTGAGGTTCTTGTCTTTTAAATCGAACACTTTGTCAGCCAGCCTTTTCTAATGAGTGAAAATGTCCAAAAAAATAGATGAGTGGCCTTTCAAATTCGCGATCATTAGTTGACGTTACAAAATGCATTTATTTTATTTAATTATGGCTTGCAGTTTTTGATTGCAAAAAAAACGTTCTACAATCCATGACTTTTACATAGAAATATCGACAATTTTCCAGCCATTAGAGGTTAGAAACGATGATATTGGGAACTGACTACATTGTTTTTAATTTAATAATGACTGTTCAAAGACGTTGCCAATAGAGGGCACCGGCCCGGCGAGTCGCACTCGCTATAGAAGCAGTCGAGGCCGTAAGATAAATACGGGCTCACCTCACGGTAAAATGTTTTTTTCTGGCATAAGCTAGCGGCAGGGGCAAGGCACTTGAGTTTCGCGGTCGGAGAGATTTTCTCTCAGCTCGCTGCGAACTTACGGTTGTCGGTCGGAGATTTTATCTCGGCTCGCTGACGGCGTAAGAAGACGGTCGTGGGGCAACCCTAGCTCGCTGTCGCTCAAGTGTCTTTGCAGCCTATCGGCTAGCACCGTGCTTTTTGTAAGCGCGACTCTTACGACGAGCAGTAAGAGTCGGCTATTTATACTCGGCGTCGGCCGATAAATCAATTTTAAACATTGTAAGATTGCGCGCTCCGAGCTTGCATCACGAAGCTTGGGCAATTTGTTATTCAAATAATATTCTATTTTGTTCTACTCATATGTAAATATATTTTCCATTATTGACTTTTAATAAATACTTATTAAATTTATATACATTATCTCATAAACTTATTTCAATTCCCTTCCAACGCAACAGATCATAAAGCAAGGCTTTATTGTTTTTGGCCTTTACTAATAAAAAACACATTTTAAAAATCCAAAAGTTAATAATCTCACCTAAAAAAAGTCCAGCGAACATCGGCAGCTTATTATTTTGGTCAAAGCGATAGAATTATTTTAGAGATCGCTTTTTATGTTAACGTCGAAAGATCCTTAACTTTATTTGGATCAACTCGATGCTTGAATTTTATTTAGGTTACCGACAGTTTCATTGTAGAAAACCTTAAGGTCTCAAAATTCTGAAACTTATTTTAATTAAAATTCATTCAAGCACTAATGAGCTTTAAAAGGTTGCTGAAAATTAATTATAAATTACCACTTTCTACGATTAACCATTTAAATTTATTGACACGGATAATCATGAGATTAAGTCTATTAAATAGGAAACTTTTTCCTTTCTAATTCGTATATTTACTTTGTCAAACACTTCTCCCAAGCCCAAGATCTAAAGTGAACACTTTACCTGAAATATACTGTATGGCTGCCAAATCGTGTATAATCAATGACGTTATCTGAAGATGCTTGCGTTGTCACCAAAAAGCTGATGAACAAATGATACCTCTATGAGTCTACCAATATTCTGATATTTGCCATTGTAAGTGTAATGTAATCAAATTTACAGGAATTATCCTGTCAATCGGTTTCGGTTTGAAACTCTAGTCCTCATGATTAGCCTGATGAGGTCAAGAAAATTCTCGACGAAACGTCGCACCACACGAGAATAAACTTATTAACTTGGCACTTGCTGGGTTTTACATCAACATCGTCGTTTCATTCTACATTTATTGCCTAAGCCGATCGACAGGATAATTCGTGTTAATTTAATTACGATACCTCTATAATCATGACTGAATCATAGCTTCCATCTGCATTTTACTACAAAGACTTCCTTTTTAGAACATTGGGTTTACTACTTCGAGGAGGATTCGATGGCATCTGGGACTTCATATTGAATATTTTAGAGTGAAAATACTTTAAAAAAAAGGTTAAAACATGAAAAGTTTCCTTTTTACAATGTGAAAAAAATCTTTTTTATATTTTTTAATCAATTTTTTTTTTAATACTTATTATTTATTATCTAGTAGGATTAAGTTGACTCCCCCCCCCCTTCTCCCCCCCTTGAAGTTGTAGACCTCTTCCCTCAACCAGTGGCTGCTATGAAAATTTTACATATAATTTCGAACATGAATACGTCATAAATACATTATCAACTTACCATGTGGATCGAATTCAGCGATCACTTCAGAAAGTACACTGCTTCTTATTTCGTGACCTAACATTCCAAGCATAGTACCAATCATGTCGGTACTTACGATGCCTTTTTTTTGATGATCAAACGCATCGAATGCCATTTGGAGCTCTATGGATAAAAATAAATTATAATAATTTCAATTTATTAAAATATTGAAAATGATTAAAAACTACAAATAACGACGCCACTTTAACAGTCAAGGAAATTAGCTTCCTGTCCAACTCTATAAACTATTTTCATACTGTTTTGTATAAGAATAGAGGTTCAATATGATAAATTTAAAAACTACTTTAAATTTTCAATAATTCTTGTGTATAGTAAAATTGAGTCATCTCAAAGCTGGCTCCATTCGGTAAATGAATTTATATTAAATATTATGAAAAAGCAATACAAATAAGAAGGGAAATTTCGATTATGTGCTAGGTTATCTTTTATTTCTTTATAATTGCTAAAATCCTTGCTCTTGTTTGATCAAAACTCGTTTTTGTGGTTTGAATAAGAGAAAATCACTAAAATCTCAGTAGGTGGACAATAGATAGTGCCAAAAAAGGCCCTACTAGCAGACGAGCGTAGCAAGCTCTACCAGCGCCACCACGAGGACGCGAGAGTCGAAGAACGCCAGGAGACACTAAGATGATGGCAGAACCGGTGGGATCACTCGCCAAAAGGACGATGGACGCACAGGCCGATCCCGAACATCAGGTTGTGGATAAAGAGGAGACACGGAGAGGTAGACTACCCCTTACTCAGCTCCTGACAGGCCACGGCTATTTTAAACAACTTTAACGTCGTGTGACGCCCTTTAATATTAATAAAGAAATGCTCTTAATCTGGCTGAGGAGAGTAGTAGGGTTGTAAATAAAATATATTATTATCTCTAATTACAATTACATACATTTATTACTTGACACTTTGATACTAAAATACATGAACGGGTGCTCTTAAACTACTTAACGTACAGCTGCGAACGAATCGATGTTCTTGCCTCGATGTTCCTGCAAGGTGTGGGTGTTGGCTTGGATGGCGGATGTCCCTCTTTCAGTGGCCGGACCCTTGGGTGAACTGCAGTGCCTTATGTTGCCTCGCACTCTTACTCTCGTGCTGCACTGTCACACACTTCGACTCTGAAAGTAAAGATTACAAAGCAAGTCCGCGCATAAGTATTTGCGAATTTAACTGACAAGAGCTCCGCACACCGAATAAGTTTATAATCGAATCGCCCAGAGGCCTTCGCGGGTCCTCTATTTATACTATGATTTTTTGCATAAGAATTAAGAGAAAGTACCTGTCAGCACCTGCTCGTCCTTGAGAACCTGACGACAGCTCTTGCTATTTTTTGCAAATTACTAAGTTCATTGCTCTTCCTGATATCGCCTCATCTTGAACTTGAGTTCAATCTTTGTCTTGTACGGCGTGTCTATTTCACACCTTGTAAGAGGGGTTGGAATCGATATCGATTTCGTAGAATTCTTTATTCTACTCATTTTTATAGCTTTGTTTTTCATTTAGCTGTAGGTCGTCAGATCCCGTTGGTCAAGGCTGGCGCGTCCGCTCGCAGAGTGAAATTTCATGTTTATAATTATTTTAACATAAATGATCTTATAAATTGTTAACAATGAGTTACGTGGAACGTGACATTTCCCTGCTTATTTTTAAGTGCCGTCTCGGCGCTTATTGGTACCCTCTAGGTCTTATTCCGAATTCTTTCTTCGCTTAGTACAAAGGTTGTTTACAATGCCGTTTATTTTGTCTTAAAATTATGTGTAGCAGGCTTTCGTTTGAGATTTCAAACAATCACTCATCCTCAACAACCAATTTAAAAAAATTGTCATATCGCTCCCTTTTAGTGGATCTTTTAACTAATACATTTTTTTGTAAAATAATTATGTATATATATTTTTTTTTGTTTCTTTTAGAAATTTGATTTAGATTTCTTACAATTACAAGTGAGAATGATTACAGGTGAAATTTTTATACACTGCCTGCGAGTTCTTACTTTTTACTAAATAAGAAAATTTTCAATGTCTTTTAGTTTTTATCATAAATGTACAATTTAGAGAAAGGAATGGATGAGAAGGAGTTAACTTGTTCTGTTTCTAAATACGCATTACGCATTTCGTAGCTTATGGTTATCGATTGAAATTTTGCTTCCTCATAGAGGAAGCTCTGTGATAGGCTCGAAAACGAGATTTTGAACCAGACTTCGTAGGACAATTTTGTTTACATATTTGTAAACTAGATTGAATTCTCAACAAATGTCCGTATGTATGTGTGTGTGTGTGTGTGTGTTTTTTTTTTTTTTTTTTTTTTTTTTGGGAAGGAGGGAAATCCATTTACGGATTCAACGTGCGACTCTTGTGTGTCGCACGGATATGTCGGACTCGAGTAGTGTACTGTTGTTTGTGTACAAAAAGTTGTGTGGGCGTGTAATGTGCCTCTCTACTATTACCGACTAAAACCCATCCTTATCTCCTGCCCCTTTTCTTCCCCGCGGGACCACCTTTAGGCATTACTTCGCGGGGGAGGCTCGAGCTGTGTGCTCACTTCTGAGGGTTATCTACGTATCTTCATCGTCTTTTTCTCACCGCATCGTCCGGTCATCTTCTTCTTGCCCTCTCTTCGCTCCTCAGTCTTGTCATGACCGAGTGAGCGAAGGTGGACACTGCCAGCCAGTTGGATTCAGCCTCAAGCATGAATCCCACCAGCATCTCAGGCTCCAAGGGACCCCCGAAGAGGCGGTGGAGCACCTCTCTTTCTCCGTAAATCGAGGGCAGCGGAAAGCGACGTGTTCGACGTCCTCCACCGCCGCCGGACATACCGGGCACAGGTCGCTTGTGTCGTTATTGCTCCGACACAGGTATGACCTGAAGCAGCCGTGACCGGTCAGGAGTTGCGTGAGGTGGTAACTCACCTCTCCGTGCCTCCTCTCAATCCACGGAGTGATGTTCGGGATGAGTCGGTGTGTCCACCGACCCTTCCTCGAGCGGGTCCATTGGGCCTGCCATTCCTCGATTGTCTTGGCCCGCTCCTCACTACCGACGCTTTCGAGGCGACGTGAGTACAGCCTCGAGCGTTCGTCGATGAGTAGTGTGAGCGGTGGTATGCTCGCGAGAACGTATGTAGCTTCATGTGAGATGCTGCAAAAACCGCAGATCACTCGCAGGCAGGCACGACGATGAATCGAGACCGCCCGGCGGGCGTAGCTCTGCTTCTTCGCGGCCTCACTCCATGCCGGGGCACCGTATAGGAGGATCGAGTCAACCACGTTGGCGTAGAGCCTGCGTCGACTGCTCCTCGGGCCTCCAATGTTGGGCATAAGACCCAGCAGGGCGCCTGCAACCCGGTTTGCCTTGTCGCTGACGATGCGAAGATGCTCCTCGAATCGTAGCCTGGCGTCAATGTGCACGCCTAGGTACCGGATGCAGGGAGCCGACGTGATGTAGTGGTCGCCGGCTCTGACGGTGATGGTCTCCGTCTCTTTCCTACTGGTGACCAGGAGAACCTCGGTTTTCTGGTCAGCGGTCTGTAGCCCCAGTTCAGTTAGGGCTGCTCGCACTAGACGTATAGTCTCGTTTGTGTAAAACTCGACGAGGTCTAAGTGCTTGGCCACCACCGTGATTGCAATGTCGTCCGCAAATCCGACGATTTTTGCGGACCTCGGTAGCTCGAGCCTCAGGATCCTATCGTACATGACGTTCCAAAGAATGGGGCCAAGTACGGATCCCTGTGGCACGCCAGCCGTAACTTCGTAAGTCTCTGCCCCATCATCCGTGGTGAACTCCAGCACTCTGCCGCGGAAGTAGTTCGAAACCATCCGCTGCAGATAAGCCGGGACCTCCATTTGGCTCAGGGCGGTGAGAATTTTGTCCCACCGCGCTGAGTTGAAGGCGTTCCTCACGTCCAAGGTGATGATGGCGCAGTACTTCTTGGTACCCCGATGCCATCGTTTGCCACTGATGGCTGATCGTGCAGTGCTGAGAACGGTCTGTATGGCATCAACAGTTGATCGCCTCTTACGGAAGCCGAACTGCGAGTCTGCTAGGCCAGCAGGCCCTTCGTGTGGGCCTCCAGGCGACCAACCATGATCCTTTCGAGGATTTTACCCGCTGTGTCTAACATACACAGCGGGCGGTACGACGATGGTTCGGCGGCAGGCTTGCCTGGTTTTAGCATCAGAACGAGCCTTTGCCGTTTCCACCGCGCGGGGAAGCACCCCTCCCTGAGACACGCCGTAAAGACGCGGCGAAAGCTATCGAAACAAGCCTCGACCGCCGCCTTGAGGGCAGTGTTAGGAATTCCATCTGGACCAGGGGCTGCCCCGATCCTCACACGCCGATACGCCCATCGGAGCTCCTCCACGCCGACCTCGGGAATCAGGTGCTCCTCCAGTACCGGTGGGGCACCGATTAGCCGAGGAATGACCGACGGGAACAGCGTAGACACCGCTCGCCGCACCAGGTCAGGCGCGGTGGGGGGCGACGTCCTGGGTGCCTTGAGGCGGGACATGACCGTTCTGTATGGTTTACCCCATACATCGCGGTCTGCCTCGTCGCAGAGCTGCCTCCAGCAGAGGCGCTTGCTCACCTTTATCGCATCGCGTAGCCGCCTCCGGGCGTCGGCGAACTCCTCGCGACGTATGACTTCGTCAGGACGACCGCGTGCTCTCTGGGCGTACCTTCGCGCGCGGATGCAGTCCCGTCTACACTCCGCGATGTCGCCGTTCCACCAGTAGACAGGCTCGCGGCGCCGCGATAACGCGCTCCGGACATGGAGGCGTCGCATGCGCGCACGATTGTGGACATGAGTTCGTCCACCATGCCCTCTGCGGAACCCGACCGGATCTCCATCCCAGACACGATCTCAGCAAAGCTGTCACCGTCGAAAGTTCGTGCGCTCCACCTACGGTTGCCCGCCGGAGCACAGCCAACACCTTGGTTTTCCTCAAGGAGAATCTCGTACACAATAGCTTTGTGATCGCTGCTCGTGTAGATATCGCTTACCCGCCAGGATCCGACTCGATTGTAGAGCGAGACACCGGCGAAGGTAAGGTCAATTACAGATTCTCCCTTTTCACCAACAAACGTCGGTTCGGAACCGGTGTTCAGCAGGCGGACATCCAAGGTGGCGAGGGCATTTAGCAGCGCCCTGCCCCTCGGCTTCGTCCCCCTACTGCCCCACTCCGTTGCCCAAGCATTGAAGTCGCCAGCCACGAGGATTGGCGTTTTTCCTCTGGCCTCGTCAACAATGTTGTTCAGCAGGCCGATGAATTCCTCGTGGGAGAGTCTAGGGGGCGCATAGATGCTGAAGATATAAATTCCCGCGATCTGCGCCCAGGTGTAGAAGTGACTCTGCCCAGAGGAGCACCGTTGCACAGGCACCCCCGCGCACCCAGATTGCCGCTTGGTTGTCGGCGTCCGAGATCCAGGTGTTCGGTGATGTGAGAGGCCTGTGCTGGTCGGAAAGGATTGCCACATCAACCTCCATCTCCCCCACTGTCTGCAAGACCAGGTCTTGGGCGGTCTTGCAGTGATTCAGGTTGAGTTGGAGGACGCGTATCCTTTTCTCCGTCATTTTGTACCTCGCACGAACTCCTTAGCGAGCGGGCAGCCCCTGCTCAACGAAGCATGGGTCCTCGCATCGTCACCGTGACAGAAGAGGCAGAAGGGCTCATTTTGGCATGTCTTGGCCATGTGCCCATCCTTGCCACACCGACGGCAACATTTGCTGCGATTTGGACCTGGGCATCGGGCTGCCAGGTGCCCCGGCGCCCAGCACCGGTAGCATCGAAGGACCTCGGTCCTTTCGCGAATGCGACAGTTGACCCACCCAATCCGGACCCGACCCAGCTTAATAGCTTTCGCAGCCAGCTGGGCCGGCAGGGTGACAACGGCGGTCTGGGTCCCAGCGAAAGCCTTTCGCAGAGACCTGACCGCGTCGGGACCCAACTTAGCGGCATCTAGATGGGTCCGCAGGGCCTCGCAGACCTCTTCCTTCGTTGTGACCTCGTCAAGATCTTTAATCTCAATCGCTGTCACTGGGGAACGAGTGGTCGCTGACCCTAGCTCACCGATGGCGTCGTTCAGCCTCTGGCCAAGCTCGCCGGGGTCGACGCACGCCTTGGTGAGCTGCAGTAGCATGTCTCCGTTAGTGCAGCGTCGGACCTTGTTGACGCTGCCAACTGAATCCTGCAGCGACGGCTCCGATCGTAGAAGCTTCAGGATTTCCGAGTATGACTTCGGGTCCTTCGCCTTTACGACCACTGCGTCATGGCGAGGGCGCCTATGCGCTTTCACTTTGGGCTTCGGGTCGGGAGCCTTAGCCTTTGGGGTGGCCTTCTTCTTGCCCTTCTTCTTCTTCTTCCTCTGGACCTGCTGCCAGTCGTCATCGACTGGATAAGAGGCCTTTGGTCCATGCTTCGATTTGTTGTGTTCACCCAGGTATGTGCCCCGACCCACGGGGTCCCCCCGTCTATGGGGGCAGCTGGTATGGCTCCAAAACATGACTGAAAGCGGTACCAGACTGGGGACAACATACTTGGGTATAGCACGCCCCGCTGCACTAGTTCACCTCTGCTCTCTCGAGCGCCACCCCCAAACCAACTAAGGGTGGTCAGCTCTCTGGAGAGTTTCTGGCGAACATCATGCAGCAGAACGGACTCGCCTAGTAGCCGATTGACCAGGGCTGGCTAGGCACCCGGACGCCCGTCTTGCCGACAGCGGGAGCCAAAGATGGTTCGGGTCACGTCAGCACGCAGCATCGGTATCGCCTTGCCACCCAGGATCTCCTTTTGTCAGCTCACGGGTCGCACCGCACGGCAAACACGGCGGTCTGTACCCAAGACAGGGGCCCTTACAAGGTGCTATCATCCGGGCCAGATGAACCTTGGTTTATTAACGAGGTGTTACTCCTCCCCCTCCTCCTTCTTTGTCTCTTGTGTGACGAAGCCCCGGGCTTGGGACCGGTGTAGCGGAGTTGTGTGTGTGTGTGTGTGTGTGTGTGTGTGTGTGTGTGTTTTTTTTTTTTTTTTTTTTTTTTGGATGTATTATATTTTATTTAGCAGAAAGTAAAATTAGAAGTTTACATTGCATAAAATGTAGCAGTAAAAGTGAGAGTGTAACATTGATTTAGGGTACATAGTGTATATGTAGATACATCCACGTCGGTTTCCCTTTGTTCCATCCCCGCGGAAACCGCCGTTAGGCATTACTTCACGGGGATGGAGGGGTTGGCGTTATGCGCTTCATTGAGGCTTGGCTGAGGTGGCGTCTTCTTCCAGCAGCATCGTCCGGTCGTCACCTTCTGTCCGCGTCTCTCAGTCTTGTTACGACTGAGCAGGCGAAGGAAGCAACAGCGAGCCAGTTCGGCTCGTTCGCGAGCATGAGCCTGGTGGTGTTTTCCGGCGTCATGACCTCGTGGAGCAGCGAGTGTAGTCTCTCTCTCGCTGAACCTCGGGCAGTGGTAGAACACGTGCTCCGCGTTCTCATGGATGAGGGGCAGACCGGGCATTGTGCGCTTTGGTTGTGGTCGTAGCGTCGGCTATGATGTTTAAAGAAGCCATGCCCGGTCAAGAGCTGCGTGAGGTGGTAGTTCAGCTCTCCGTGCCTCCTCTCGATCCACACTCTGATACTTGGGATCAGTCGGTGCGTCCATCGGGCCTTCGTCGACCGGTCCCATGCTTCCTGCCACTGCTTAGCGTTGCCAAGCGTTCTCGTCCTCTGCGTCCTCTCGGCGGCGGCCGTAGAGTCGCGCTCGCTCGTCCGCAAGAAGGGCCAGCGGAGGTATGCCGGCAAGGACATATGTGGCCTCGTAAGAGACATGCGGCCGGCCTCCGATCACACGCAGGCAGGCTCGTCGGTGGGCTGACTCCGCCTGTCGAATGTAGGCTCGCTTTTGTGCTGCTGTGCTCCAGACGGGGGCTCCTACAGGAGTATGGAGTCGACGACGTGAGCATACAGCTTGCGTCGGCTGCTTCTGGGCCCGCCAGAGTTGGGCATGATCTTCGTAAGGGCACCGATCACACCGGCTGCCTTCGCGCTGACTGTTCGGAGGTGGTGGTCGAACTTCAGCTTGGCGTCGATGTGCAGGCCCAGGTAGCGGATGGAGGGGGACGAGCGTATGCTGTGGTCGCCTACCGTGATGGTGATGGTTTCCTCCTTTTTCCTGCTTGTGATGAGCAGAGCCTCCGTCTTGTGGTCAGCCGTTTGTAGGCTGAGAGCCTGGAGCGCGTCTCGCACCTGTAGTATCGCAGCGTTCAGATCGTGTTCGATCTGCCATAGCTGCTTGGCGACGGCCACCACTGCGATGTCGTCCGCGAAGCCGACGATACGAACATCGCCATCGAAGTTGAGTCGCAGGATCGCGTCGTACATAACGTTCCACAGGATCGGGCCCAGTACCGATCCCTGTGGAACTCCTGCTGTGACTTCGTAGGACTCTGAACCTTCGTCCGTGGTGAAGTCGAGCACTCTTGCCGAGAAGTAGCTGTCAATTATTCTCAGCAAGTAATCGGGTACGAGCAAACGGCGTAGAGCGGCGAGGATGTTGTCCCACCGTGCCGAGTTGAACGCATTCCTCACGTCGAGTGTCACCACGGCGCAGTATTTTTTGGTGCCGCGGTACCATCTCTTGCCGGCGATGGCCTCACGGGCGGTGGAAATGACGTCTTCGATGGCATCTATCGTTGATCGCCCTTTCCGGAAGCCATACTGTCGCTCCGAGAGGCCTCCGGGTCTCTCTGTGAAAGCCTCCAGCCGGTCGCATATGATTCTCTCGAGAATCTTGCCCGCCGTGTCTAACATACACAGCGGACGATACGAGGACGGCTCGTCGGGAGGTTTGCCTGGCTTTGGGAGCAGGACGAGTCTCTGGCGCTTCCAGCCAGTTGGAAAAACGCCGGTCTCCAGACATGTCGTATACACCCGCAAGAAGATGTCGGGTCGTGCGGCGATGGCGATCTTGAGCGCCGAGTTGGGTATGCCATCCGGGCCGGGCGCAGAGCGCTCCTTGATCCGTCTGGGCTCCTCTGAGTTCGCCCAAGGTGACGGCCGGTATAAGCTCCTCCGCTCGACGCGGCAGCTGCAGGGCGGGCCCGCTCGGCACCCGCGGGAACAGAGCCGCCACCGCGCCGCGCACCAGGAGAGGGGAGCTGGGCTGCCTGGTCTGCGGGCATCGCAGGCGCGACATGGCAATCTTGTATGGTTTGCCCCAAACGTCGCTGTTGACCTCGTCGCAAAGCTGCCTCCAGCACCGACGCTTGCTGGTCTTGATCGCCACGCGCAGAAGATGCCTGGCGGAGGCGTAGTTCGCGCTGTGGGTTTCTTCGTCATGCCGGCCTCGCGATCTCTGGGAGAGTCTGCGAGCCCGCAGGCAGGAGCGCCGGAGATCAGCGATCTCGGCCGTCCACCAGTACACCGGCTCACGACGGCGGCGAGGGTTTGCCTTAGACATCGAGGCATCACATGCGCTGGTGATGACGGACATGAGGCTCGACGCCATATCCTCTGCGGTCCCGGGAGCGACCGACGCGCCGGACACGGCGGCAGAGAAACGGTCCGCATCGAGTGTACGGGCGTTCCATCTGCAGCTCCGGCGCGTCGAGGGCCTGGTGGAAGTCTCGGTGTCCTCGATCTCGAAGACGAATGGGGTGGTCGCTGTGCGTGTACCACTCGCTCACCGTCCATGATTTTACGCGGGGCGCAAGAGTCTCGCTAACAAACGTCAGGTCGATGATCGAGCTGCCCTGCCTGCCGTTGAAAGTTGGCGCATCACCGGTGTTAAGCAGCACCGCATCGAGGAGAGCGAGCGAGTCGAGCAGGATGGACGCCCGTGGTCTAGTCTCCCTACATCCCCACTCCGTTGACCATGCGTTGAAGTCCCCTGCAATAACAAGTGTTTTTTTTTTTTTTTTTTTTTTTGGACGTGGGCAGAGTGAACTCTGCAGCCAGTGGCCCTTCGAAACGAGTACCCCACCGGGAACCGTCGTTAAACATTACTTCGGTGGGGACTCTATAGAGCTTCTCTGCTACATCTGTGTCTTTTCCGTACATCCCCCGTCCACCTTACGGTGATTAGGGGTTCGGGAACCAGAAGCGTCGTTTTTGAATTCGTCTTTTTCCTACAGCATCGTCCGGATTATTTTATTTTTTATTTTTTACACCTCTTGCGCCTCTTGTCTCAGTCTAGTGACGACTGCCTGCGCGAAGGATGTTACCGCCAGCCAATTGCCTGCGGTCACGAGCATGAGCCGGGTGATGTTTTCCGGCTCGATCTCTTCTTGGAGGGCCTGTTGTAGTCTCTCCCTTCTTCTTGGAATCGCGGGCAGCGAAAAAACACATGCTCCGCGTCTTCTATCGTGCTTGGGCAGGCTGGGCAGAGAGCGCTAAGGGTGTTATCGTAGCGCTGGCTATGGCTTCTGAAGTAGCCATGCCCGGACAGGAGTTGTGTGAGATGGTAGTCCACTTCTCCATGTCCCCTCTCTGCCCATTCTGCGATCTTTGGAATCAGCCTGTGTGTCCATCGGCCTTTTGGGGCCCGATCCCATCGATGCTGACACCTCCTCAGCGTTTCTCTTCTTTCTTCCTCCTTAACGTCCTCCGGGCGGCGCTGGTATAATAACAAGTGTTGTGGTGTGTGTGTGTGTTGGTGTGTGTGTGTGTGTGTGTGTGTGTGTGTGTGTGTGTGTGTGTGTGTGTATGTACGTATGTCCGAAGCAAAATCTCGAAAATGTTATGGTTGATTGTATAAATTTCAATTGCATTCATTGTCGTTTGTAGTAATAATGAGGCCAGAAAAAGGTTTTTGGCGATACACGGGAAAAAAAAATTTTTTTTCGATTTTTTTCGATTTTTTTTGTAAATTTGAAAAAAAAATTTTTTCACGTATAATTGCCGGAATCATCTCAATTTTTGTTGTCATCATGAGAGCAGAGCAGTCAAGTTTTAATTTAAGACCAAATAGATAAAGATTCACTGAATATCATGAAAACCGCTGCTAAATCATTTATAGAAAAATTTTTTATAGAAAATTTTTTATAGATTTTTAAATTTATTAGTATCCACTATTAGGTTAATATTTATTATAATACAATAAAAATTAGAATGAGGAAGCACTTTGCCAATAAGTTGGCAGCGGTTTTTATATGCTAGTGCTTAAACTAATACTGCTAATTCTAAGGGTTTACATGCATTTGTATAAAATTTGTTGTACAATGTTTTTTTTTTTTGTAAGGATAACATATAAATAAAATAACATAATATACTATAATAATAAGATAACATATATATTTTATTATTTTGCTTCCTCATAGAGGAAGCTCTGTGATAGGCTCGAAAACGAGATTTTGAACCAGACCTCGTAGGACAATTTGGTTTACATATTTGTAAACTAGATTGAATTCTAACAAATGTCCGTATGTATGTATGTGTGTGTGTGGTGTGTGTGTGTGTGGTGTGTGTGTGTGGGTGTGGGTGTGTGTGTGTGTGTGTGTGTGTGTGTATGTACGTATGTCCGAAGCAAATCTCGAAAATGTTATGGTAGATTGTATAAATTTCAATTGCATTCATTGTCGTTTGTAGTAATAATGAGGCCAGAAAAAGGTTTTTGGCGATACACGGAAAAAAAAATTTTTTTTTTCGATTTTTTCGATTTTTTTTATAAATTCGAAAAAAAATTTTTTTTTTTTCATGTTTCACGTATAATTGCCGGAATTTTTCATTACATTCATTGTCGTTTGTAGTAATAATGAGGCTAGAAATAGGTTTTTGGCAATACACGGGGAAAAAAAAATTTTTTTCGATTTTTTAAATTTTTTTTTGTAAATTTGAAAAAAAAATTTTTTTTCATTTTTTCACGTATAATTGCCGGAATTATCTCAATTTTTGTTGTCATCATGAGAGCAGAGCAGTCAAGTTTTAATTTAAGACCAAATAGATAGAAAACGGGACTTAAAAATTGATCGTCGTTTACAAACGTACAAGTATATTCGCGTGCGTGCGGCTAAAAATAAGATCAAGCGCGCGTACAGCGACAATGTGCCAGGCCATTACTTCTTTTAAAATTTTTTATAGATTTTTAAATTTATTAGTATCCACTATTAGGTTAATATTATTATAATACAATAAAAATTAGAATGAGGAAGCATTTTTATTATTTTTGTGTAGAAGACATATCGAAACTTCTCGACTTAACGGACCTTGAAGTAACTTTCTAACGTTTTATTGCTGCGTGTAGGTATGTCGTGTTTTGTGTGTCAAATTTATTATCATAGGATTCTGAAATTTGTATGTTTGGCTCGCTTTGTTCTCGAGGAGAAGCAAACGATGCTCCTACCCCATCGATTTGAATCCGACTCCGTTCGGACGCGTATAAAATAAGTGCGATTGACCTGGACTATTCATTTGTGCTTCGAATTTCGACGGTGTTCAAACGTTTTCTGTTATGATGGAGAATTTATTAATTCAAGTAAGTCGATGCTTTCTTCCTACATTTTTTTTCTAATATTTTTATCTTACTGTAACTGATAATAAAATTTTGTTTTTGTATTATTTTAGGATGCAGGACAAGAATGGATCAACTGTCTACGCACAACGCGTACGATAATGTGTCATGAAGAGGTGCCGCCTTATCTCTATGAGCTTCTGTGGCAGTCGATAAGTACTGTTTTAAGTACGCACGATGATGTATACGCCGGTCCTAGTTGTCACGAGGAAACCTGGGAGCCGGAGGAAGAAGGAATTTGTCCTATCTGCCGCCGTCTCTTTTCGAAACCGCCACCACCCGCTGGACCATGGTTCTTAGCCGGTTCATGGGACTGAGTTATCCATTCATTGTTCTTTTTCCAAAATGTTAATATAAGCTAAAATAAAGTTATAAATAATTCTTATATTGACCGTCTTTTTATTTAATTTTTCCTTTTCTTATCTCAACTTTTAATAATTCTTTACTTTTTATGATCATGAAATGAAGTATAGTTTTGTATGTGATTTTTCCTTCTAACTTTTATAAGTGATAGCATGAAAAATTCTTTGTGCATTTACTACAAATGATTTGCAGTCCTTTGTATTTATTAGAATTATTTAATACCTATTGGTGTTTTTATTTTGAGACTAAGATTAGAAAGAATAATAAGATTTTCTGAATTTTGAAACTGAATTCCATCCATGATTCCTTCCATAAATCTATGTTTTCTCGTGCTATCGCGCCCTTTTGAACCCAAGAATTTTTATTGGCATTTTCAATGATAAGTAGACGCGGATGTTCTGTTAGCTGAAGGGGTGCGCCACATACTATTTCTTGGTCTGTTCTGACTAATGCGAAATTATGATCTTTTGATTCTAACATGTAGAGAACTTTTCCCTCTTCTATTTCTTCGATCTTATCTATGTATCCCTCATATAAAACTGAGTATTTGGCTGCATTACATCTATCTTTTTGCAGTAGATCCCAAAAAACATTTGCACCGTCGTTATTGATGCATTTTCTGTCACCCATCTGGCAACGTACCCCATCGTCTAATATAAATTTCTCGGTATCAATGGAAATTTTCGCGTCGTTATCCCTTATCATGATGTCTATATACCCGTCAACGACAACATCGTCAAATGTGCCGTATGCATCTGAATATTTACCTGCATTTGAGCAGGCACCTGTGCTGTCCAGGGTTCCGGCGAACGTCATCGGTAAACTCTTAGTGCCATTTCTGGGGATGTCCTTTAATTAAGCTGAGCGAAGCGAAGTCCTTCTATTGTTAACTCTGGTCGAGCTTGTAAACACGATATCTCGATAACCGTTCGATTGATTGGTTTCAAATTTTTATGGTGGCTTTGTAGTGACCTGGGGATGTGCTGTATAAATTTTGAAGTCGCTGCGAACGTCTTCAGGAATGTCTTCAGAAGTGCGTTGAAGTCGATTTTTCGATTGAGATGTAAGCACGTAAACGGAAAAGCAAGTAGGTGTGAAATGGGTTCACGTGTTCAAATTTCTAAAGTCTTCAGAAATGTCTTCATGAGTGCGTTTAAATCCATGTATTGCTATTGATCGAGATTGACGCGCATAAACTGAAAATGTAATGCGCGAAATAGGTTTTAAATGCTGTTACGTGTTTAATGATGTGAATGTCTTCAGAACATCTTCAGTAATGTCTTCGGGAATATCTTCAGAAGTGATGAAAATCCGTTTTTCGATGGATGCGGGAGCGCGTGAAGGGAAATCGCAAAGGGTGCTGTTTTTTGTTATCAGGCCAAAAACAATAAAACCCTTTTGTAGGTAGTGCTGTTGGAGTGAAAGGCTTATTGAAATAAGTATTTTAGATATCGAGTGATTTAAATAATAAAGATTTATTATAAATAAGTCAAGTGATAGTGTAAATATGTACAAAATAGCAAGATGCCTAGAAAACAGTATGAAGAACAAAATATCAATAATATCAGCGAATTTACAATTTTTATCCGTTGATCAATTATAATCGCTATACCGGCGATGCCGGGCAAACTATCTGTCTTTCGCTCTGCAATTCAGAGAGAAAGACACGCTGAAGTAGATTTTGTAATGCACTCAAGTGACTACCCAACGGAGGCGAACCTCCTCAGCGGTCAATCTGCAGCGACTACCCAACGAAAGCAAGCTTTCTCAGGGGTCGCCTTATCGCAGACTTCGCATACAATGCGAACTCGAGTAGATCTCTTTACTCACCAGCGTGCGCTAGTGAACGCCCCAGAGAGAGACGGGCCCTCTTATGTATGCGGAAGCGAGGTTTGCCGCTTGCGCGAGTGACGGCCGGTGCCGACGCCACTTAGCGGCGGAGTACTCAAACAGGTGCAGTAGGTGTAAAATGCGTTGACGTGTTCAAATTTTTGAAAGTATTCAGAAATGTCTGCGGGAGTGCGTTTAAATTCATTTGTTGCTATCGATCGAGATTGCGGTCCATAAGAATTGGTATAGGATTAAAGTAATATATGCTACGAGTTGTTTAGTTTGTGGTGTAAAGTTTATTATTAACATTGACATTAATTTAAATGTTTTTAAATTCTCGTTATACTAATTAAAGTATGAAGTTTTAAAAAGTTATTATATTAGTTATAAAATGCGTGCGTTGTACGTTAGTTGTATAATATATAATAAAGAGTTTTTGTAATTTATATAGAGTGTATTATTGCGATTCATGTGTGACATATTGCTAGTTGAAGTTGAACCCTGATGGTTTATTTTTGATGGATATAAGTTTGAGATACTCCACAAGTCTTCGTTGGTCAGCTGCACGATGATCTTATCGCAGCACTCGGTTGACAGTCGACGGCGCGTCAGCTCCATGAGAGCGTCTAGGGCCCATCGACGGAAAATCCCTCTCGATATCTTCTTGCCCACGTGCTCGGCGCAATTCTTTCTGTGCTTCTCGGGGATATTGAAAAGTTTATAGGTGCGCGCGTTTACTATTGGTTATGCAAGAGTCTCAGACGTTTTAAAAAACTGTTACGACTATTTATTACTTGTGATTTTGATATCAAATCGAATCGTTTTTTGTCGTAAAATTTGGAGAGCATTATTGTCTATGGATCTGACATGGCTTAATGACGTATGTTATACCGCCAGTCATTTCTTTACTGCCTATGTCAATAACGACGTTATCGAGTGTTCGGCCTTGTGATTTGTGAATGCTGATTGCGTATGATAATGTAAGCGGAAATTGTTTTCTTTTACATTTGATGCCTCGTGAACTAGACGATCTTGTGATACATTTAATGGGAAAACAGTTATTGTGGACGAAGGGACCTGCAATGCGTCAAATTCTACCATTATTGTGAACGGTAAATTGGGTGGGTCTACGTCGGAGTCGTACAATATAGCTCTTACAGTACCTATAGATCCATTTATTAGACCTCCTGTTACCCATACATTTATTTTTAACATTACTCGGCATCCTATAGATAATAGTAAGATGTGTTGTAATCCCGATAACGTGTCGTCGCTTGCTGTAACTGCAATATCGGGCGTGTTGTGTGATTTTATTTTGATGACGGGCGTATTATTGATTTTGAGTTGTGTTTCATTTCGTTCCTGTACTTGTATATTAGTTGC
>JAPMIB010000268.1:0-77349 GCA_034770305.1 Trichogramma dendrolimi | reverse complement strand
TGACTAATTATTTTTCAATCATTTAATTTATAAAATTTGAGACAATGTATTCTCACTTTTTTTCGTAAAATATTTTTTAGGTTTTTTAATAACTAAGATATTGAACGCCGCATCGATTAAAGTTTAAAAAAGAATTTGGTTTTATTAGAAATAGCTAGAGTCAGAGCCGTCAGAGGTGTTTGCATCCACCGTTTACGTAATTGTGGCCCGGAACATGGAGGAAAAAATGGAGGAATTTACAAATATTAATGAAACGATTAGATTCGAGCAATTTACTGCGATGCGCAAAAAGCGACACACGTCATGGCAAACTTGATAATGATACTCGTTAGTATTTTTGTAAAATATCAGATTTGTGCCCCTGGCGTGTGTCCGCGAGCTGCGAGATAAGTGAGAATCGTCGTCGATGCGAAGAGAAGCTCTCAAACCAAATTGTCGATGAGGAAGCCCAAAAATTCGCTGACCCGCGAATAAACTCCTGGGAAGCCAGCTGAGGCACACTGGAAGCCGGTTGACACTACGCCGACCAAATACCAAGTGTTGCGCAGCGGGAACATGAGCGGCCCTCCGCTGTCGCCCTGCAACAAGCCATTTCAATCGTAGATACATTTATATTTGCGGCGCGAGCATATGTATTATTGGTGATATTACCTGACAAGCGTCGATTCCGCCGGCATCGTAGCCGGCGCACAAAATCCTCTTGTCGACCAGTATCCTCTTTTTGGCGTAGAGCTTTTTACACTTGTCGACGCTGATTACCGGCACCTGAGCTTCCTGGACGATGCTGCTCGTTGGGCCACCTGCAACGCGACAATAAATTGGCTTTGCTCAGAGATGAGCTGATCGGCAATAATGGTTAGTCACAAGCAAGTACCGTAAGACGTTGCCCCCCAACCAGCGACGTAAGGGAAGCTGCCGACTAGATTGCGATTTCTTATTCTGCTCTTGAGTGGCAGGCATATCGGCCGGATTTCCACTGAAATTAGCCAAGCAATTGTGCAGCCGCTCGATTAGTTCAATGATTCATTGTTGCTGAATGGGACTTACGTGTAAATTCGACGTCTCTACTGAGTCTGAGCACGGCTATGTCGTTTTCCTTGGAGGTCCGATTGTAGCCCGGGTGGGGAATGGTCTTTTCAACGCTCACGTCGACCGGCGGTGGCGTGTCTAGCGGATGCTCGTTGTCCAGGTCGAAGGCGCCCAGCCGTACGACGAATGTTTCGCTTTCGTCAAAGGCCGCGAGACAGTGAGCCGCCGTGAGAACGTGACGCCTCGAAACCAGGGCGCCGCCACAAGTGTTGATGAAGGACTCATTCGAGTGCTCTGTTGCTGGGACTCGGACGCCGACAGCGGCCAACCACGGCCAAGCACCTGAATGCAGCCGAACCATCAATCTTGCACGTTTTTCGTCAATTTTTTTCACCTCTCTCTCTCTCTCTCTCTCTCTCTCTCTTATACTGTCGCGATCGTGATAATCTTTAAGAAATTCATACCGATTACCGAGGGCTCGCCGCCGACTACGCGATTGTGGGGAACATCGCTGAATCCGCAATTCGGTGGAGCTATTGGAAAATAACTCGGTGAACCGTACGTCCCAGGTCTTACAGCTTTCTTCTTGCCGTCGGTGCAACATACTTCCGGTCTCGTATGACTGCTCGGGCATTCCTGGCTCGACAGCTTTTTCAGCTCGGCGTCTTTAGCTAAACTTCTTTTGCAATTCTTTATCGGAATGCACACGCCTCGTTTACCCTCGGAGTTTTTGCAGGCAATGTTAACTTCAAAGACAATCATCGATTATACTCGCTTCTTTCAATCAAACTTTTTCATCGTATAAGATCGAAGAGTTACAATACAATTTTTTGGTAAAATTCAGTTTTATTTAAAACATTTATTGTCTAAAGTCATTTATCTCAATGTTTCTGCAGGCTTCTTGCGAATTATTCATTCGCGCTTTTACCATAAATTTGTGTAACGGGACATATTAACACATTTAAACTTTACCGAAATATTTAAAATATTTGTACCTTTTTTGTGAAATTTAAAACCATCAACTGGTAGAGTAATAATCAACGATAAAATAACTATAAGATTCACTGCACTGAAATTCATTGCATTTGCATTTAATCAATTTGAACAAAAATGCTAAAAAAAACTATTTCATAGAAAATGAACCGCTTATAAGCAACTTTCACGAGACCTTTTCATCGAAACTTTTTATAGAGACTGCAAAAAAGTTACCGGCTTCCTGTCGTTCTTTTGATAAAACGAATGTGTTATTGATATTCCTCGTTAACACCTGGTAATATACTTATTATTTGTATTTTCTTTTCAAAATACCGCGTATCGCATAATTGAGCAAAATTCATTTTTTTTTTATTTAATTACCGTAAAGTCGAACTACATGTCAATAAAAGTTATTGACGTTATTAAATACGGTATAGAATAATGTGAAATAAGAGATGAATAATCCACATAGCTTTACATAATACAATTTATTCGTACAATTTAAAAAAAATTACATCTATTTACATATTTAAAACTAATGATTAAAAATAATTATAAATCATTTATATTCGCGCGATCTATTTCAATAATGTAAAATAATGCCATGTTCAAATTATGGTTGATAATCAGGACTTGGTTCGAATCGATTTTCAAATTTTTCAGTGTAGTCCAAGTGTGCAAGACAAATATATTCACAGATGTAAATGGGTAAACAATTGTCTTGGATTTAATTCAAATTTGTCATAATGAAATCTAGGAACTCTGATACTTTAGTATAGACACCAGGGTATCCGGCTTCTGCGCAGCCTTTGCCAAAGGATACAACACCGATAGCGTAATAAGCGCTTCGATAAGGATACATGAGTGGTCCACCGCTGTCTCCCTAAGAGCAAAAAATTTATTTGTTTTAATAAAGAGGCTTCAAAAGCAGAGAGTTGCGTTAGGAAATAATAAATTATTGTTGAGGTAACATTACAGGAAATATTTTTTTTTAATTTGGGAATATAAATAAGGATTACCTGACAAGCGTCTTTTCCTCCTGCGGTAAAGCCCGCGCACAAACTCGATTATCTATCATTTGAGCCTTGAAGCGAGCGTAGGCATTTTGACAAGTTTCTTGCGATACGACCGGCAATTGAACTTGTTGCAAAACGTTGGATCCCGTCGTATCGTCTGAAACAGTAAAATCGTTAGTCATATTTGGCAAAATAAAAGATAAGCAATTCTTGGGCATAAGCAAGGAAAAAACTCACCAAAGTGCAATTTTCCCCAGCCAGCCACGAAAGGATAGTGCCTCACAAAATCTTTGTTCCTGATCTCAGGCAGTAGCGGCAAACATATCGGATGAATGGTATCTACAATAAAAAGGAACAAAAAAAACAAGGTGATATCGAAATTCGTTATAGATGCGCAAGGTTGGGGGGTGGGGAGAGTTTGACTCGTACCAGTAAATGGAACGTCGTAGGCGAGCCGGATGACGGCTATGTCGTTCTCGTGGCTCGAGCTGCTGTAGTCCGGATGCGGCGTGATGAGCTCGACCGGCACGTCGATCGGATTGGCGCCGTCGTCGTCGCGCCCGAGTTCGTGCTCACCCAGACGCACGAGAAAGACGTCGTTGCGCCGGTACACGCAGTGGGCCGCCGTGAGCACGTGACGAGCCGAGATGAGGCTGCCTCCGCAGCGCCAGTTGGCACCCCCCGTGCTACTGTCCCGATAACCCAAAGCTGCTAGCCACGGCCAAGCTCCTACTCGTACAACAATAAAGCGTATAACAGAGATATACCTGGCAAGGAGAAATTACGAAATTAGGCGCGAAGCGAGATCCCTTACCGAGCTCGGAAGGTACGCCGCCGACGACCCGGTTGTGCTGCACGTCGCTGTAGCCACACTGCGGCGCGCGTAACGGCCCATAATTCGTACTCGACTCGCCGTTTCGATTTGTATTGCTTGGCTCGAGCGTAGCTGGATCGGGCTCGTTCACGGCGTTGCTCTTGCCAGCCCCGAAGAAGGGATTGCCGTTGTAGTCGGGGCAGCAGACGACCGGGTCGTTACCCGAGTAGTAGCACAATGTGTTTCGTAGCTGAGCACCCGCTGCCGTGCCGTACTGCTGCAGCAGAGTCACGTAAGGCTGACAGTTTCGCACCTTCATGCAGACACCGTGATCCGAGCGAGACAGAGCCGACAGTTGGTTCTTGCAATTTTCACCTGTGACAATTGCCAGAGTAGCAAAACCATGTCTTATTTACGTACAAAGTCAAGTATTTTTTCAGTCAGATCTTTTCAAGGTATGTCAAAAAATAGACCATATTTACTATAGGAATCACTTTATTTATTTTATAATCATCGTCTCATAATTATCGCGAGTCATTAAGAAATTTCATTTAAT
This sequence comes from Trichogramma dendrolimi, assembly GCA_034770305.1. Classification (NCBI taxonomy): domain Eukaryota; kingdom Metazoa; phylum Arthropoda; class Insecta; order Hymenoptera; family Trichogrammatidae; genus Trichogramma; species Trichogramma dendrolimi. The sequence continues at coordinate 72,959 of JAPMIB010000268.1, read as the reverse complement.
TTATGTCGACAACTCCTTGACATCTTGATCGTCTGGCTACAATACTGATGTATCGATTTGCAACTGCTAAAGTAAATCTGTAAAACAAAGTATATAAGCAAATTAGTATCAATGATTTTAAATAATAATTTATAAATAATCAGTTTTATTAGCAATAAAAAATTTAATTTGCAAACGAAATTTTTCAGTGTTAACTCTTTATTTTGTATCAAAAATTAAAAGGATGTCAAGAGAAAAACTATAAAACGGCATGATACAAGTAGTTAAAAAAATGGCGTTAAATTTACAGAAAACGTGTTGAAAAATTTTTATTGATATCTAAACATTGGTGCTCTCTTAATTATTTTTGGAATAACTTCAAGAGGCATTAATAAAAGTCGCAGAAATAGACCGCGTAAAACAGGCAAAGTGAGTGCTTAAAAATAGCATTTAAAAATTTTGATTACGATGCATTTTCATTTATTATTCAGAGAATAGTGTAAAGCAATTAAAAAATAAGTTACACTTCAAAACTCATTTTACAGACCTACAACGCTTGATATTATTAAGTATTTCATGTTTGAAAACAACTTATCTCGAACTAAAACTATTCATTATTTTTACCCTTAAATAGAAAGAAATTTTGAATTTACTTAGTTTTCGGTTAATTAGTAATTCATCACTATCATTCAACGATAAATTTTTTTCTGAAAGTTAAATTTTTTTGCGAGTTGAAACTTCGATACCGAACGAATAATGCATATTCTAAGACTATTGAATTTAATTATTATCATTACTTACTTTATGCTAACTCCGACCCAAAGATCTTGTAATCGTATGAAAACATCGACAATTTCTTCGAGCATTTTCACACTAGGTTTGCGATAATCAGTTGGTAGTTGACGTAGCCTTTCATCTTCTTCGAGTGCGATTCTCATTTCTTCCTCAGTTAGATTTTTGTTAACGGCCATGAGGTCCCACTTTCTTAGTACGTTTTTGGAAATAAGAAGCCTTCTTAGTACCATAGGGAATTCCCAGTTCTTATTATTGTGGTAATCGATCAAGAGGCTTTGCCAATTTTCCATATTATTGCGCAAATCGATGATTCTTTTCTGTTCCTTCTCCGAGCCTTTAAATTGGTAAGGACATTGTCGTACCAGTTGTATTAGTCGCTTTTTATTTTTGGAATCTTTTTCTGAAACGCAAACATTTTCTCAAGTAAATAAGATGTTTCTAATAACTCATTCGTTCAAGCTATAACCATGTCTAAAATGATCAAAGTTATAAAAGAATCGTGACTTACCATTGAAAAAACGAGGGTGACTTTTTAAAAAATCGTCGATATTCATGTTTCACACAAACGAAAATCAACACTACAGTGGTTACAATTTCGACTCGACTCAGTATGAAAGCCAGCAAACTTGATTGCAGGGGCAATGCGAGCAGTATAGCGCGAGCCGAGAAAACAAGCGACTAACAGAACGTAAACAGTATTACTATATACGGCACGACGTCGTTTGTTTCGCACGTGCGTTACACGTTACGAGTCGACTCTCCAATTGCCGTGCGCTGTTATATGAAAAACTGATCGAGACTCAAGAGCTGAATATAAACGTCTTTCACGCAAACAAATCACAACATCTGCACGCGGCAAGGTCGACTATTACAGTATGTACTACAATCGATGCGTACGTTTTCTACGGGTATAGCGCGAACGTTGCGATAATCGATCGCTGAACACATAACTTGCAGACGAGTTTGAATAGCCAAGTTCATATGGAACTGTACATAGGTTACTGTGAGGAGAGCAAAAATATTTAAGAACGTTTCGGGTCTAAGGATTGCGCTGACCAAACGAAAAATTATCTCGATATATGAACGAGTTATGACCTGATACTGATCTCTCACTCATTTTTTGACACATATTATTATTTCATATATAATTATATAATTATAATTTGTCAATATACATTCGATGGGGCCAGAGATGTCACACGAAATAAAAAGTGATTTGTTTGGTCAAAAGCGTAGATAATCGAATATCGTTTCATATATATATTTAATTATAAACGATTTTATCAATAAATTTCTTCCTTTTTTTAATGAAAAAGCTCATATAAAATTGCGGCTAATTTGATGCATTGTGATTATGAAAAACTATTGGACTTAAAAACTAGCCGAGGAAACTTGAATGGGTTAAATGACGTAACATTTTTGCCTTGCTCGTTTCTGAACTTTCCAAAATATTTCAGAAATCAGATTTGCTACATACTTACATCATTATACTTGCATCATGCAGTATTAAAAATATAATTCCAAATGTTTACACGATGCTTTTGTTTTTCGAATATCTAATAAGATTTTTAGTAAATATTCAATATAAATGGTAAAATTCGCCTGAATATTTCCAAGTTTTTTTACATGCGCATTCAAACAACAGCAATAAATTCAAGCTCATAAAGTACAAAGTCAGCTACTCATGTAAAAAAAGTTTGGATTGAAGACTTAAACTATTAAATAAAGGCTAATTGGACAATAATCTTAAAAATTAAATTATTGTTGATCATAAATCCATTAAAAAGTTTACGTTAAACATTGTCATATAATTATGTTAATGCTACAATAACTAAAGATTCGCATGCGTAGTAACTTGAAGAATTTACGATTTATTTCGTTGATTGCTAATACTTATTTTATTTAAATCAGTTAAGATGATCAGACTTAAAAAATTTGTCCTTCATTCAATTTCTCTCTTGTTTCGGTCTCCGCGGGCCTTGACCGATTTTCGCCAACCACGCCATAATATTGCGTTCTAAGTATCGTTAATAACAAAAAATTAATGCTAATAAAAATTGATACCATTGTATTCTTTTAATATAATAGCTAAAGGATCGTTTACAGTCTTATGATTTCTACCGATAAAAACAATAATTGAGGTGTAATTTAAAAAATACCAAACATTTATACGAACCTTCGGCGGAAACATTCTGTTGACAAACAGCGTGCAAAGTTATCAGTAAAAAACCTGCTAAAGTTAGTCTGCAACCGAGTGACATCTTTGTCTCTATTTTTCCTAAAAACGAAAAGAAACGAGTTTAAGACTTTATAGATATTTTACTTGTAACAAAATGCTACTCAAACATCATGACAAAATGAGCACGATTGGCCAATTATCATTTTTAGACAAGATTATCTCTTATACGAGTTCGATTCGAAAAAACTCCGAACCTGTTTGTCTGGTTATTATATATTACAAAGCAATAGTGTTTCGACTATTGAATTTATACTTATTATTGGAAATTAGCAAAAACCCACGTATACTGTATATTTATACAGTAAGTCTTGAAAAATGTTGGAATCGACTATTAAAAACCATTTTGTTACGTCACAGTATTAATATAGCTTACGTTTCAATACTCACGGGGATTCCCCTGTTACCCGCCTGTCCCCTGCTTAATGGGTTAGTAGTTATAATAATTATCATGGTCAAACGACTGACTGTGTAACATTGGGCCAATTGGAATAGTTGAATATAGAATCTCGTTCTCTGGTATATTATTTAGAAAAATTTGTTTTTTTCCTCGTTCGAAGTAAATTTATCTTGACACCGTGTTAGCTGTATCAATAACAACTTTTGTCTCATTGCCGGGCATTACATACAAGTTGTCGAGGATAATTGTAGTGTTCGTGCAACGAGCGTCGAAGTTTCCGATGACGCTTGAAAATTCAAGACACTCATTTAATGAAAATATGAAACACGTGCAGGTACAATGCTAACTTATTAAAATTTAAAAAAAATAAGTTCATCTCGCGATCGCAGTTGGTGCTTTTATTTTTTCAACTTAACATCAAATGCCATCATGAATTATGCTCGACTAGTGCTCACGTGAGAATTGCGGAAGTTATTATCCATTGTATTAACGGTAATCATTTAAACACCTGTAGCAAACGTGATTGATGTCAGGTGATTGTTTGCTTCGAAAATTCCAAAAATGGATTAAATTTTACTTTTGTAAATAATTAAGTTATAGTTATTTAAAATATTAAAAAAAAAAACAAAAGTTCTACTGAGATAAAATTTTGAAGTTCAATTGTAATTATAGAGTTAAATAGGTAGTGAAGCACAAAGTATATTTACCTTCGTTGAATTTAGAGACGTTCGATTTCGAAATTTTTATAAAATTATGCAAATTTAGGTGCATTAACTAACACGGTTACAAAACTTTGACTGACATGAAAATAAATGCTTTCGATTCATACGCGTAAGCTATTACACTGATGAATGCTAAAAATCTTGACGTTCGGAGCAGTGATTCAAGACTGGTGGACGATCTTATACCGGTCATTCTTTTATACTCTGAAAAGATCATGCGAACTTTATGCGCTGCAAATGTTTATCATAAGCGTCAACGATAGCGTGGCATTTTCAAGTTCGCTTATGGTCAACATAGATATCTGATCAGTTTTATATTTTATTTTCAATGATTATTAATTCAAAGAAATAATATTTATACTTTTTGCTAACTTTATGTCACAACTTGGACCATATTAGGTAATTTTTATGAAATACCACAAGTTTTTCCACGATAATTGCACGAATTAATTACCAAATCTTTAAAAAAATGTTTAGTTATTGCAGTCATTGTGTAAGCTTTTGACCTACTTAAAATGTAAAAAGTTCGATAAAGGTTGTACCTACCCGACTAAATCAATATCCGAAGTTTTTATTTTTATAAAAAAAAGATAGAATTATCACTTTTAATTACTCGCCCTCCAAAATGCGGTTTTAATTGTTGACGATTCTACTGCTAGTGCTTGAACTCAATAATTTCAGAACTCTAATTATATATATATATATGACTGATTATAACAATGTTCATAACCATCGTCGCAAAAATCGTAAAACTAATCAAGTTGGTATTTTCAAGACACTTGAAACTTTTTTGTACAATGAAAATGAATAACCCCTAATAGTATTTTGCTTGAAAAATGTATTCTAATAGATTACGATGCCTAATTATTGAATAAAAATCTACAGCTAAAATCTTTTGCTTGCTTTATTGCTCATGAAGCATGCTGCAAAATATCATATTTATTTATTTACATGGTATACATGAAATCGTTTCATTTTTATAATTAAATGGATTTAAGTCCATCACATGTTGTATATTCTCCAAAAAAGTTTTATAATAAAGAGATATTTAAATGCTTTTGCTCCCAATAACTTGTTCATTTTTGACAATTAAAATTTGAACGGTTCCTTACAAATATGAATGAATTATTATTTACATTTAGTCAATAAATCACATGTGATTCTCAACTAGTAACAAATCTAATATTTTTTCAAGATTACCAAAAAAAACTTGCTATACAGTTCATCTTTTAGAAAGCCTAAGGTTATCAGTCATACTAGTAAAATCAGAGATTAAAACTATTTTACATTTATTATCAATATAAAAATTAAAGTATTCTTATTTTTGTGATCTGATTAGTTTTTAAAACTTCAAATTTTACTGTTAGCACATTTTGCTACTAAGCTTTTTTTTGATTCATAGACTAATCAACTACTTACAAACGATTTGTACATATTTAATTATACATTTTTAAGTTTGGCACAGTAGTAAACTCGTGATAAACATCTATGTTTTGTATCAATCATACCTTATACAAATCTCAACCAACATTACCATTGTAAAATAACGCTTATAACAAACAATACATGAATTAAAAAATCGTCGTAATTCAACATCAATGAACAGCACTAAACAGTTCTTTTAGAATTATTAAAAAAAATTTTAAATACTTTTTAGTAAATATTATTATGGTTCATACAAAATTTATTACTTTATTCAAAATCAAGGTAATAAATCATTACCATAAGATATTTTTTTTAGCACCTTCGTTTTTCATCATGAGGAATTTTTTAACATTTGCAGAACATTCAATTTTTTTTCAATTTTATCCGATCTAAAATATGAAAATTAGTCATTTTATTTAAAAAATCAACTTTTTTCATCAACGAAAATTATCTTATTATTTTGGTGAAGTATTATATAAGCTGATAGTTCCACCATCTAACAGCTCGAATTCAAGTTATATTATAAATTTGTGACTCTATACTAACTCTGCATATAGGGCAGCAAGAGTTAGTAACAAGCCATTGATCAACACATTCTACATGAAACAAATGCATACATGGTAGCCTCCTAAAATCAATAATAAGTCCATCAGATAAAATAGATCTATAAACTTGTAATATTTATCAGTGTATTAAAGATCTTACCGAACATTTTGATTTTCTTCATATTCACTCAAGCAGATTGTACATTTTTCTACTTCATTTTTTTCTTTTTCGTTTTTGTGCGGCGTCAACTAAAAATAAAAATTTATTTTAGATGAAAATTCAAAATGAATTTCTTTTAAATTATTAATGTGTTATGTACCCTTTTATATTCATATGGGAATGTATTTTTTTCAATACTTTCTTTTGTTGCTCCTTTATAAAACATAGAACACATGATGTCAGTAATTTGTGAAAAATTTTGAAATCTTGAATGATAATCGGAAAGAAATCGGGAAATTGGGAGCTCGGTATAATCAGAAAGTAATAGTCCTGATGATTCACTTTGCTGCTGTGTTTGCTCTCCATGTCTACTGGAACTTGAATGAAGCAATTCTTCTCTGTTTGCAGGTACCTCAAATGAAGATAATATTCTACGATGCTCTTGTGATGAATTATTTGATATTGGCAAATGCGTTTGTTCAGCGCTAAATTAATAAGCATCATTTTGAAAATTACAGTTAATACTTTTGAAACATTAGGTAGAAACTATCCACTTACTTCCTGCGCTGTCTTCTATGTAACGCTATAAGATTTCTTCTCATATGTGACCTATTTGTTTCTTGTGTACGTTGTTGATTTAACCATAATCTTTCCATAACAGGATTCATACGATAGAATCGTGGACCTATTGAAAAAATTAATATTTGTAGTCAAGTCAAATTTATGAACAAATATATCGACTTTACCTTCTAAAAAATTTGTTGAATGTCTTGGTCTTGTTGATTGCTGTGCATTGGACCGATTACTACTTCTATCAGTATGTTCTTGTCTATTGACTGTGAGACCAAGAGCAGATTCATTTAAGTGAGAGTAATTAGAATCATTTGGATCATCAATGAAACTCAGCAGGTTCATAGAAGTCACATTTTGTACTTCTGGATTTTGGGTAGTCTAAATTTTTTTTACAAATTATCTTTTTGAATCTTTATAAATATATCCTACATTATAACAGTAAGACTACCTGTGCCTCAGGACTTGTTTCAATCTTGACTTCTGAGCTATTTATATTATTTTCTTCATCTGAACTACTATCACTCAAGGACCATTCCAATGGTAGGTCAACTAAATCAAAATATTTAGTATCTAAACTACTTTTCTGAACATGTATACAAAGTGTTAGCCTATAATTTTAATTAAGATTATATCAATCATACCAGATGTCTGAGTAGAAGAATTTTGTCTTCCAGATCTCGCACTAGTAATAGTTGATAAATCTATAACATTTCCTTTATTACATCTAAAAATAAATAAAATTTTTCTGTATAAAATAATAAAAGTTAAAAAATAAACAAAAGTATAATTTACAAATAATCAGTGATCTCTTCTGCAAGTCTTGATGGCCCCGCTGCACATGCATTTTCTGGGAAACTGCTCCTATCCATGACAGGATTTGTAGTGGTATGATGTGCGATTCCAATTGTTTCTGAATCACTGGTATTTTCTGGTACAGTGCTCCCAACTTTAAAATGATTCATTATATTAGTCAAATTTTCTTAATCATCTCACTTTACAATAAAATAACTTAATTTTTCATTTATAGTTTTTAATTACCTAAGTCAAGGTTTGTAAACAAATAAGTAAGTAGGTTGCACCTCTACTATTGTATTTGGTGAATCCATTAGATTCAAGTTTTCTTCTGATGTCTCATGAACCAGAGAATCACTCGTTTTCTTTAAAAAAGATTTTGAGCTGTTCTGATCATCCATAATGAATCTATAACAATAAAAAAAAATAAGTGTAGAATATATAGTTAAATATAAATCACTAATGAACCTTTTTTTCTAGTAGTGTAAAATGATAAGTAGAGATGTCAGGGATTTGGCATGACGTGACCAAGCATATTCCACTTGAGTAGTCAAATAAGCAAGAAAGCAAACAAGAACATGTAAATATTTCAGAAAGCCTGTTTAATTATAATTAAAAAAAAACTTAGAACTAAATGAATGAAAAATATTTCAATTGGAGTTTAAAAGAAAAAATATGATTAACGAGCATTAAAAGTTAAATGTCAAAGAAAATGAACTAATTATATATAATACGTAAGCGAACGGGAGGGAGAAGTCAAAAAAGTCAAGGCCACTAAATTTTAAGAATAATGAAAAGATTCTGTAGATGTAAATACATTTGTTACGAAAACTCACGTACAATTTAAACAAGAATAAATAGAAGTTTTAATCAGAAGGCAGTGACGCGTGGGGTTGTACATCCCTCTCGTGCTTCTGCTACTCTGGATGCTGTCTCTTTTTTGCAGGGTACAGCGTACGTGGCTTTTAGGCTAGGCATCAGCTGTAACTTTTGCATTAACTGCAATATTTTATTATAGATTAATACACATATTTACGGATAGGGTTGGTCATTGGTGAAAACATTATGGTGAAAGATGGCGCTTTAAGCGACCGAATTCGCTGAGTTCAATAGTTTTTCTGCATACCGGATAATACTTTATTTATTTATTGGATTATTGAATATTGTTTAATCAATGTCTTTTGCATAACCCAGATGAATTATTACCATTTTATCATTAGTCAATTATTTTGACTTTGAATTGTTTAAACAGGCTCATTATTTTGATTACTATAATGCGGAAAAAGCTAGCTTTATCTGTAATATTTCATTCACAGATGCGCGCGCTGTTAGGATCGAACCGCGATGCTTGAACTGCACGGTTCATATTGAAACTAGACTGAATCAACAGCTCTTTTATTCAGCAACATTATCTTATACTTAATCAATAGTTTAAAAATTAATTCAGTCTCTGACAGAGGCTAGAAGGTCGCTTCAGTATTCTAGCAAGGATTATACAAGCACTTTAAACTCTACTTTGTATTTCTCACATCAAATATATTATTTTTAATTAAAATACGTGCGGGAAAATATTAAAATCGACTTCCCGCACCCTTTGATAAAGTAGTACATACATTTCTTAACCGATTCGGTTGGTTGTCTATCTTGCATGAGTGCCGATCTGTTACGTGTTAGTGCGTTTCAGCATCTAGCGAAGGAAGTCGATTTTAGAATTTTTCCGCGCGCTATGATAAAAATATATTTGGACTCTTGATTTTACATAAAACCAGCAATGTACAGATATAGAAAATAAATTGTATGCAATAGTATAACGAAATAGTTATGCAACAAGTGCCCAAAAGGCGTGGCCGACACTCGTGTCTTTTTCCGCACACTGTGCGCAAAAAGCTGGGCACGTGTTACATACAAAATTGTATGCAATAGTAAGCGAAAAATACTTTCATTTTAAACGAGGCATTTACCGCACACCAGTGTCCAAATAGTAGATTACGCAACGAGTGGGAACACCTACTCCGCACGAGTTGAGTATACTATTTTTTGATACAGCGTGTGGAAAGTTCGTTTTTCCTCACGCTGTAGCCACAGCATCGGGATCTGTTTCTTTCGAAGCATCCTACTAACTGCGGAAAACGAACTTTCCGCACACTGTATCAAAAAAAGCTTTTTGCGCACTTTGTGCGGTAAAATGCCTCGTTTAAAATTAAAGTATTTTTCGCTTACTATTGCATAAAATTTTGTATACAACACGTGCCAGCTTTTTGCCCAAAAACGCCTTTTGGGCACTTGTTGCATAAATAACTATTAAAATGACGTCGATAGATCGTAAGATTGTGCAGTACATACATAAACATGCTACCCCGATGAAAATCGACTTTTTGCTTAACTATTAGGGCAAAATAGCTTATTTTTGGTCACTTTTCGAACACTAACCCACCAATTAAGGCTTCGAACCGTAATTTTGATTTATTGGTCTTGAAATTTGTGTTATGTGTTAGACATAACCTCAATTATAATTTATAAAATTTATTAACCTTCAGAGCACAAATGTGAAAAAAAAAACGAATAATCGAAGTGTCCGATAACTATAGAAGTGAAGATTTCTACTTGTGCCTAGTTTTTTGACACTAGGTATTCTGAAAAACTTTACATTCAATTTTTTCAAAAAAATAACGTTGGAAAATAAATTTTTATGATAACATACAATGATTGGGGTACATTTTTTATAAAAATTTTTTTATAATTTTTTATATAATCATGTTTTTATAACGCTTATTTATTATAATTCTTTATTTATAATTTATTTTTTATAAACCCAAACTTTATAATCTTATAATGTTGCCAATATTTTTTAAGTATGACATAACATCGTCATTTTCAACGTATTCATAGTACTGTGAAACTAATGCCAATAGTTTTTATACTTTCTTTTTGCGTTTTGGGTCTTGTCCTTACCGTACTTTCTGTCCTAATTGCAATTGTCTTAAAAGAATTTCTGTGTCTGCTTGCTCTTTCTTGATCCTCTGGGCCACTAAAAGTCACAGCTCAGGCTCAACACTGAGGGGTATTTTTACAAAGCCAGTCCGCTGGTTTTCCTACAGTTCCGCCGTTTTTATAATACAGAAAACCTTCTAAGGATAGGTGATAACTGGAACCTCGGGTTTTTATCAACTCAGCAATGTTATTTATTAAAACCGTTACTTTTTCGCCTGTCAAAAATGTTATGACGTATAGTTAATTATTCAATTCTGTTCACAAATATGATCAGATCCGCTCTGCTGTATATGGGTCAAAATAATACTATTTTACAAAACCCTGCACACGTATGTCACCGATTTTGGCACGCTTTTGGTATGTTATAGTACATGGAAAAAAAGTGCCAAAACCAAAATTTTAGACCCCCTCCTACCACCCACTTCCGGTATAAACGTCTATTTTCTATTTATATTTATCTAAAGCCTTGAAATAATTAAAAAATCTGAAAAATTCATAAAAATACTTTTCAACAATCCAAAAACCTTGAATTTTTTCAGATTTTTTGAGTACTTTAGGCCTTCAGATAAATCAAAAAATTCTAAAAATCGAGATACGGTGATATGAGCCGATATATAACTCGGAAATTTTTTAAGTTTTTTATCGCACTGAAAAACATAAACTGAACTTTTTTCAGATTTTTTCAGATTACTTAACACACCTTTTGAAGCCAAAACCTGCTTTTCTTAATGAAAATCATTTTTTTCAGACGATACGGAGCCTCGAAAAATCTGAAAAAATTATTTTTTGTGCCACCTCAACCTAAAGTAAAATTTTACTCCCACCGAGCGAAATAAAAATGTTACTTTAGGCCGGGGGATTCCCAAAAAATTGTATTTGCACCTATGTAGCGAAAAAAGAAAGTCTCAGAGCACGTGATTATCAGCCTCGGTTTCGCCTCGGATGATAAATTACACGTGTTCTGAGACTTTCCAGTTTTTCACTTCCTAGGTGCAAAATATACTATTCTGGTTTTTTTCATCAAAATACATAACCTCAAATTTTTTCAGATTTTTTAATGGAAGGCGATAATTTCTACAGCCGAAAAATGCTATTTTTAACCAAAAAGGTTCCTAAAACCCAATGGGAACCATTGATGGTAAAAAAATTTGAAAATATTTTTTTGAATTCCTTGTCAAATTTTAATAAATTTTGACCATTTCAAGTTTTCGATTGAAGCTTTCTAGCTCAATCTAGAGCATCAAAATAGTTTTATTATTCCTTAATGTCGTCAGAAATGTCTTCAGAATTTTGTATAGATATTTTGATGCTCTTGATTGAGCTAGAAGGCTTCAATCGAAAACTTGAAATGGTCAAAATTTATTAAAATTTGACAAGGAATTCGAAAAAATTTTTTCAAATTTTTTTTACCGGAACCATTAGGTTTTAGGAACCTGTTTGGTTAAAAATAGCATTTTTCGGCTCTAGAAATTATCGCCTTCAATTAAAAAATCTGAAAAAATTTGATGTATTATGATGAAAAAAACAAGAAAATAATTTTTCCAGATTTTTCGAGGCTCCGTATCGTCTGAAAAAAATGATTTTCATTAAAAAAAGCAGGTTTTGGCTTCAAAGGTGTGTTAAGTAATCTGAAAAATCTGAAAAAAGTTCAGGTTATGTTTTTCAGTGCGATAAAAAACTGAAAAAATTTCCGAGTTATATATCGGCTCATATCACCGTATCTCGATTTTTAGAATTTTTAATGATTTTATCTGAAGGCCTAAAGTACTCAAAAAATCTGAAAAAATTCAAGGTTGTTTGGATTGTTGAAAAGTATTTTTATGAATTTTTCAGATTTTTTAATTACTTCAAGGCTTTAGACTAAATATAAATAGAAAATAGACGTTTATACCGGAAGTGGGTGGTAGGAGGGGGTCTAAAATTTTGGTTTTGGCACTTTTTTTCCATGTACTATAGGCTGTTTTCACAGTCGTCAGTGATGATCACAAATCGAGCAGCTGATTTGACTGGAGGCCAAACAAAGCGACCACCCATATACTTTACATGTTAAAGTTGGTTGGTAAAAATACTTGTAATTAATGACTGTGCAGTAAAAAATAAACAAAAAATATCTGGAGAAGCGGAAATTCTCGTGTATCGAAATATCGAAGCGGTTTTTAGTAAAAGTCTTTAGTTTGTAAATAAAAAAATGTTGAAATTTCGGCTTTTTTGTCTGCGATATTGTCAATAAACTCTAATAAAAGTTATTAAAAGTGGTTATTCGGGTGAAATACTAACTCTCAAGCGGGGAAGTTTTTATTCTTTCAAATGACCAACGAAAAACCAAGAAACAAGCGTAATTAAGAATATTATCTTTACACCAAGCAGACTTGTGTTGGATGACGATTGTGAGATGATTTTCATAATTTTTCGGAATTACGCTTGTTTCTTGGTTTTTCGTTGTTCTTTTGAAGAATAAAAACTTCCTCGCTCGAGAGTTAGTATTTCAACCCAAAAAACCACTTTTCATAACTATTTTAGAGTTTATTGACAATATCACAGACAAAAAGCCGAAATTTCAACATTTTTTTATTTACAAACTAAAGACTTTTACTAAAAACCGCTTCAATATTTCGATACACGAGGATTTCCGCTTTCTCCAGATATTTTTTGTTTATTTTTTTACTGCACGGTCAATTAATTACAAGTATTTTTACCAACCAACTTTAACATGTAAAGTATATGGGTGGTTGCTTTGTTTGGCCTCCAGTCAAATCAGCTGCTCGATTTGTGACCGTCACTGACGACTGGGAAAAAAGCCTATAACATACCAAAAGCGCGCCAAAATCGGTGACATACGTGTGCACGGTTTTGTAAAAAAGTATTATTTTGACCCATATTTATATGTTGACAAATAAGTCGATCAGCTTGGTGTATACATACATTGCATACGTGTAAATTTATATTTATAAATAAATGTTATAAAAAAAATATGCAAACAATCCCCCCCATACAATACACGTACTAAATTATGTCTTTTCAATCGATTGACTAATCGCGTTTTAAATATGTTTGGACTTGCAATATTCGAAAGCTAGCTGGTGTTTGATTATTAGCAGTTTGTAACCAACATTCGAAATACGAATTTTTATTTAAGTTTAGAAAAATTATTAAGAATTTATCGATTTTATCAATTTTTGGCTGGAAATTTCAGCTGGTTTTTAGTTTAAAAAATTGTTTTAATAGTGAATGATATTGTATCTAGTACTAAATGAAACCAAAACGTCATGAACTTTTATAAACCTTTAAATGAGTCCAAAATCTGACTTTTTTTAAATTTTATAACCGCGTATAAAAGTTTTTAAAAGTTTATAGGGTAAAACTGCCAGTAATCGGACACTAGCTAGTTTTTAGACCCTACGAGTAAAACATATTTATAAAGCTACGCTAGGCAACCGATTAAAAAATATGATGCAAGTACTATATTTATTGTTGTAACTTGTAAGTTATCATAAAAAAAGGTTTTCGAACGTTGGTACGACAACTAAATGAAAAGCGTATTTATACGCTTTTAGGGTAGCTATCGAACACTTCAATAATTTTTTTTTCAATATTCGAGCTCTGGAAATTTATAAATTTTATGAAGTATAGTTGAAGATTGACACATCTAACACCTAATACAAAATTCAAGATCAATATATCGAAATTTTGGTACGGAGCATCGATTGAGGGATTAGTGACCGAAAATGAGATTTTTGGACCTGTGAAATACACTTTTGTGTGTTTGATTTTCGACTTTTGCAAAATCACAATTTTAAGAATGTTTGGACTTTTCAAAAGAATCAGTCAAACTTTATAATTTTTTTTATCGAATGGTGTATTTTTAATATGGCTAAAGTAAATAAGCAAGCTGTATAAATGCATAAAAGGTAAAAGTTTTCCAAAAACTAGCTTACCCTATAATATTTTTTGTCTATCTAATAAATCCGAAAAAAATTCCTTGCCGCTCTGCATTGCATGCTCATTCAATGATTGGCTTTTAATGTCAATCACGCGTTCGCGATAAGCAATGGAAGCTATTTGTTTTCTGATAAGATTCATTATCAACATGCAAATGATCGTTTTCACGATGGGCTCTGACTCCGTGTGGCATACATAAATCAAAGCCGATCGATAGATCAACATGCTTCATATGATCACGAGTAAACTTATCGCGTTTTAAATATAGAAATAATGTCGATAGAAACATGTATTTGAAACTTATTAGAACGGAACTTGTTAAAAAGACCGCAAGAGCAGCCAAGAGAAAAAATAATAGATAAATATATTCATAAATATAAATACATTTGCAGGTCCATGTAGTTGTTCTACTAATAGCAATTTCAAAATAGTTGTATACAAGTGAACTGGGACAGCGATCGCTGCTCCCTAAAAGACGGTAGCTTTTTGCACTGTGCCAGTGCAAGCCTCAACCAGTATTGTTGTAAAAACATACAGACGTACAAATAGCGTTATAGTAAATGGTAAAGCCGCGCGAGAGCGACTTCTTCATCGTCTCTATCGTATCAGCGTTCGTCACGAGTCAACGAGTCTCGACGTGTCTGCAGTCTTACAGTACTCGAAATCGTATCGGGCAGTTTCAGCGTTCAGCAGCATTCAGCGCCCAGCGGGCGTGAACAAAAACGCCACTGCTGACTGCTCACTGCTCTTCGATTAGTATTATATATTATTTCGACTCGTCGCCCAATGGTGGCTGCAGTGTTGTGCCGTGAACTGCAATTTCAGAGCAACAGTAGTATATAGTTTAGTGCACGAGTTATACGAGGAATCTTCAATTGACAACGACGACGACGACGACGACGACGACTTTTCATCGATACAAAAACTTGCATCTTCTTATACAATATATAGTCATTTGTGTTGCTAGCCGGCTAGCACTTGAAAACGATGGCTGTAGCTACTAGGGCTCTGTCCAAACTCACTTCAGGTCTGTCAATCTTATAAATTTGCATACATGTTTTTCCTTGTACTTCAATCTATCTATTGTAATATATGTAACAGCCATATGCGAAAATCACATTTTTTCCCATACTCTGTAGCCATTTCTTTGCGTAACCTTGTACTCCGACGTTTCACCTTCAACTAGGTCATTTGAACTAATTTTTTTTTATCAATTATTATGTAAGATAATGAATTGTTATCACAAGTATTTTGTGAATGGTCCAATATATCAAAGCTTTTTGTTAACATCATTTTTGTATTCTCACTTATTAGAATTTCTAATGTTGCATTGCAAAACTTTTTCTAAACTTGTTTTAAGAGTCATTATGATAGCTTGATTAATGATGATAAATAATACTTTGATATTTAATCATCATTCGAACTATTTATTATTTGACATCTTACCCTTGCACATCAAAGTTATTAGTATTTTGTCCCTAGCCCCCTTGGATTCAACTCAATTTGAGAACCTTGATCTCAAATCTGAGCCAAGTAAACTACTTCACTCTTTCAGATTGTCTGTACAAGTTGCCTGCAAGTAGTTTTTTGTCTTTTTTTTTTGTAGTTGTTATGTCTACAATTTATCTATAAAACTTCATGGCTTAACCTTCAGCTATTTTCAGCATTAACATTACTAATATTGGTAGGGGAGATATTAAAGATGTTAAGTGTGCTAATGAAGGTCACCACTTTTTTGTTTTAGTTGGGAATCGTGGCAGTTTGCTGCGTTCGCAGATAAGATTCAATTATACAGAAACCAGAAAAAATCTGAAAATCAACTCTGAAACTAAAGTTATTTGCCAAGGATTTACTGGTAAACAAGGAACTTTTCATTGCCAACAAGCTCTAGATTATGGCACTAAAATAGTGGGTGGTGTCAATCCAAAAAAAGCTGGAACAGAGCATTTAGGCAAACCTGTTTATAAAAATGTTCAAGAAGTGAGTATAATAATACCAATAATTATACAAAATTATTTATCTTATCTTAAGCTTATTTTATTATACCAATAATAAAATTTATTTAGTAAATTGATAATTCAAAAAAATATTATTAAAGAATAATTTATATAATCTTTGATCATTGAAGTATACATTATATACGCATAAAAAAAGTATGATCCATTATTAAAAACCAAGAGTCAGTAGAAATTTACTATTATAAACTTACTGTAATATACTTCATTATTTTTTGTTAGGCAAAAGCAGCAACTGGAGCTAGTGCCTCGGTTATTTATGTTCCACCACCCGCTGCGGCTGCAGCAATTATGGAGGCTATGGATGCAGAAATGCCATTGATTGTTTGTATCACAGAAGGTGTTCCTCAACATGATATGGTAAAAGTTAAGCGACGTTTATTAGAACAAAACAAATCTCGACTCATTGGACCTAATTGTCCAGGAATTATTGCTCCAGAACAGGTAAGTTATGATAAAGTTATTAAAAAAGCTGAAAAAACTTTATGAAATAATTATTTATTTCAGTGTAAAATTGGTATAATGCCAGGACATATTCATCAAAAAGGCAAAATTGGCATTGTTTCCAGATCTGGAACTTTAACTTATGAAGCTGTGAATCAAACAACATTGGTAATATATCATGAAAAATGCTTCTTTTCTTTATACTTATATAACTCTCATAATTACATAATTTTTAGACTGGCTTGGGACAAACACTATGTGTTGGTATTGGAGGTGATCCATTCAATGGTACTGATTTTATTGACTGCCTAGAAATATTTTTGCAAGATCCTTGCTGTGAGGGTATAATCATGATTGGTGAGATTGGAGGAAGTGCAGAAGAAAGTGCAGCTGAATACCTAACTCAACATAATACAGTTAGTAACTTTAATTCAGCTTTTTTACTGTGCAATCTATAAAATTGTTTTAAAACAATAATTCAATTTGAAATTTTAGGGATCTAATGCAAAACCAGTAGTATCATTTATTGCTGGCATCACTGCTCCTCCAGGTAGAAGGATGGGTCATGCTGGAGCTATAATTTCTGGAGGAAAAGGCGGAGCTCAGGACAAAATTAATGCTCTAGAAAAGGTAAGGCCTTAATAGCGTATGCTTAATTTTTAGTCAAGTGAAAAGCTCTATGTTAATATGTTTGTCAAATTCTTAGGCTGGTGTTATTGTTACAAGAAGTCCTGCTCAAATGGGAAATACACTTTTGAAAGAGATGACTCGTCGTGGTCTTGTTTGAATAAAGATTTATTGTTAACTCTCTGCTTTTTTCAAAAAGCCATAGTAATTTATCTCAGTGTCCATGTATACTCATCAAATTATTCAGAAAATATTGTTATCTGAGAAATCGTCATTTGAAATATTAATTATAATTATAACAATATTAAATAATGCAGGGAAGTGAAACTATTGTAAGTATTATTGTATCTTGTAAGAAGTCATGGTTGTTACTTTATAAAATATACTATCAACTGACTTCCACTGTTGAAGTTGAAAGCAAGCACTCCATTTCATTTTTACAAATGTACAGTACTCAATTTAATGAAATTGTTTAAAAGAATATATGTTATTCATAGTTCAATTATGAAATAATTTATCGCTTTTGCACATAAAGCTTCTTATGAGACTTCACTGCAAGGTCTGTATAAAATAATTTGATGTTGAATCTAATAAGTCAGAAAAGCTATCTGCATATAATGTATGCGATTTTACTGTAAATTATGGCGAATAAAAAGTTATATTTATTGAACTGAACATAGTATATGTTTAATTTTCATAATTTTATGGAATGATAAAATAAAGTATTAACCCATCAAGTCCTTTTTTGAACCGTTGTACTTTTACTGAAAATGGTGTCTGGAGAACTTGCGAGTAAGCATATTCTACGCATGATTTAATAAACTTTTTGAATCCTGTGTCGGATTTTCGATATAACAAACAGATCAAAAGTTATGGATGGTTTTATCCAAAAATTTTTCTTCTTTTCGAATTTTCACATGAAAATCTTTTAAATCCTGGCGTCTTCGGTACAAATAAAGCGTCCATGGGTCGTTCTCTTAAAGTTATGATGGTTCCGATTAGTGAAATATGATTTCAAGTTCAAAAAATGGCGACTGGAAAACGAAAATATGTAAGGAAATTTTTAAAATGTTCAACTTAAAAACGATGGATTCTTAGAATTTATCAAAGAACTCATTCATCAGTAAAATTTTTTCTATGAATTTTCGATGAAAAAATCCATCGTTTTTGAGTTGAACATTTTAAAAATTTCCTTACATATTTTCGTTTTCCAGTCGTCATTTTTTGAACTTGAAATCATATTTCACTAATCGGAACCATCATAACTTTAAGAGAACGACCCATGGACGCTTTATTTGTACCGAAGACGCCGGGATTTAAAAGATTTTCATGTGAAAATTCGAAAAGAAGAAAAATTTTTGGATAAAACCATCCATAATTTTGATCTGTTTGTTATATCGAAAATCCGACACAGGATTCGAAAAGTTCATTAAATTTTGCGTAGACTATGCTTACTCGCAAGTTCTCCAGACACCATTTTCAGTAAAAGTACAACGGTTCAAAAAAGTATCAAAAATGTGTCCGTCCCGGACTTAATGGGTTAAAAAGTTATAGCTTTAATCTAGTATTTTCAATGCACAGAATGAAAAACTTACAGTATATATCCATTTGAGACTAAGGAAATCCCATTAATTTATTTACAACATTTGCTATGGCACAACTTTTATCCCCAGGAAAAGTTTTCAATTCTGATAATTTCATTGTTATTATTAGTTCCAATAGATTTTTGCAATTCGAGTAGAACAAATAACCATCATTACAAAGCTGTTTTGCAAGTTCTACTTGGTGATCATTCATTAACAAGTTATTAGTGACAACAATTAATGGTTTTTTCAAGTCTAAAGCTTCTAAGCAGCTTCCTGCTCCAGCATGACTAATAATTAAATCAGCAGATTTCATTGTTTCACGTAAAGAAGGTTTTAAAGAGAACGCTTCAATATAAGAAAATCCACATCTTGGAGAACAATTAGGAGCAAACTGACTTTCTCCAATTTGCATGATTAAACGCTTATATCCTCTTACATTCAGTTGCTATAAAAAGCAATAAAAAAAATAAAGTAAATTTCAATAGACAAATTAGCAAATGATGATAATAAAAAATTTACTGACTTGTAAAATTTCATCTGAAGTAACTGTAATAATAAGATCATCAAATGTTGTTGTTCCAACAGTTACAAATACTATTTTGTTTTCCATTTTCTGAAAAAAAATACACAATGGTTACTTATAGATATAGATACTCGCTTTTTTACATACATGAAATTTCATGAATTTTGAACGAAAACAAAATGGAACAATTATTACAATTTTTGTTCTTAAGCAGAATTATTTTTCATGAAGCGGTTCATTCACGCCATTTAAATACAAAACGATTTTTAATGATTATAATAGCAGTTTATCATATGTATGCAAGGTTTTTAACTATAAAAAAACAAATCGAATAAACAATTACATAGAAAGTAAGTGTGATCGATAAAGCGTTAGATGTTAATAATTATAGGTATATCAAATAATGAATAGTTAACAATTATAAACTAGCAGACGAAAAACTGCTGTCACACAAGTCACGCTGGTCACTGGTGAGTGGTGACTGGCTGGACTAGTTACAGTTGGCAAACGAGTTTCAAGTACCAACCTGAGTATATATTTACGTGCAGATAGCTGCATAGTGCATACAAAACAAGTATCCTATTTCAATGAGTCATAAAAGCTACAGTACACTTGCAAACTTTCTTTGCCGAATGACAACGAAGGACTGTTGTGGGTATGGATAAAGCAGCAATATATATAGTATGAACATGTAGTAGGGTGTGCGATATCCACTACCTACAGCGCCGCGGCGTCCGGCATGGGCATCCGGCATTAGAGTATTCACTCGAGCAGCCGAGATTATAACGTCTCGCGAAATCTTCAGTGGCCAGACCACTCGTCGGATTTACATTTCATGACTAAAAGAGTCTACATAAAATTTTACCGTGAGAAGTATTGAATAAATAGTTTAATTTGTCTACAGATTGAGTTAGTTGGCATTGCAGTGGATATTCTTGATAGCTTAATTTTACATTGAAGGTTTACGCCATCATTACCTTGTATTCGAATATATTAAAATTTAAAGTTTACGGAAAAAAAGCCAAATCACCACGAGAGGATTGAGACGGGTCGGAAGTCGGAACAAGTCCAGCTTGTCGCAGTGGCTGCAATATCTTTTTGCAGCAAATTATTTATCGAATTTATTCCTACAGCGCTATGACTCCTGTTCGTTACACACGAAATCTCTTCCTTCGGGGAGTCAGCGTTATTTACTTGTTTGCCTTCCTCAGTTTCTACGTTCAGATTCCAGGTAAGAAAGATACAATACGACAGATCAAATTGTTGTGCTTAGAAATGATAAATCGGGCGGGCGATCAGTTGCGATAGACTTACAGTCCTTAGTATTTTTCGCCGCAGTGGACGGCTCTTATTCATTCAAACCAATGGTAGACTTTGCAACTTGAAGCTAAAAAGTAAAGTAAACTTTTCATTGATTTGGGATCGATACTTGTTTTAATTAAGATTCATGTTTCTTTCTTTTTGTTACTAAATAACGAATCGATACATATCTTAAATTACACTCTTATGCAATTAAAACTTATCATCTCATTTTTATTGATGAGCTCATAGTCATTAAATTCAATTATTTTATATCTATACATCCCTCACCATAATTTATAAAAGTTTTATTCGTTTTATTTAGTTCCCCTTTTTTATGACTGCGTCGTTTTATATTGCTCAAGTATTTTTAAAAAAAATATATTTATGCCGAGATCAAATTACCAAAGTAATCATTGATCGAAAAAATGCCTTCCAGTCTCACCTATAAATATCAAACCTCGAAATAGTAACATGTGATACGTATGTAGCAAATCAATCAATTCGATTTTTACACAGCGGGATTATGACATTGTAAAAAGTATAATATTACTATTAATTTCCCAAGTAAATAATCTAACTCTTATTGATTAAATTGACATAAATTGATTATTATTGCGATTACACATACAATTTTTTGGTCACAAAATACGATATTTACGCCGAATAGCGTTTTTCTCGATGCTCGTGAAAAAAATTCATAATTTTTTTTTCTATTTCGTTATAACTATATTTTTTAAATTATTCGATCGTTGTTGCAACATAATTTGTTAGTATCGCAACGAAAGCAGTAAGAGAAAGTAATAAGAGATCTTGTATAATACGCTTGGACAATCATAAACAGATAAGACATAATTGAGTGAAATATATGAACCCTAAAGCCAAGTAAAAATAAATATAATATAACATCATTTTAAGATTCTGAGAGTTTTTTTAATAAAAAATGAATAATACATGAAATAAATCTGTAGTATTAATTGACTTCAAATTTTGAATTTTTTTATAATTTCTATTATATATTCTCTACTATGATTTTTCAATGTAAGGTATATATTCTTTACAGGACTTTATGGTGACAATGGATTATTACCAGCAAGAATTCAGCTTGATCTTACAAACCAAGCACCATTACTGAAGAAACTCCAAGAGCAACCAATATTTTGTGGTTTGCCTCATATGTGGGTTTGAATGTGGAATATATGCTAGATTTAGTTACATTACTTGGGATATCATTTTCATTTCTTGGGTAAAAATGAATTTTTTTTTAAATTAGTGTACTTCAAGTAGTGTCAATTCATTTTTTAATTTTATTTTTTCAGACTAGTGTCTCAAAAATTATGTACTGCACCTGTATTTTTCCTATTGTGGTCTTTTTATTATTCAATATACCAAATAGGAAAAACATTTATGTGGTTTCAATGGTAAGCAATTTCATTAGATATTTCGATTTTGCTTGGTATTAGTATTACTCCCAATATAATTTATTTTAAAAAATTATAGGTTTATGCGTTATTTATACAATTAATTTCATTTGCCTCATTAAATTATATTATTTTTATTTTTTCATAATACAGGGATTTACTTCTACTTGAAACAGGAATTTTATCAATTATAATTGCTCCTATACGGTATAACAGTCGTTCAAGGAAAAGTGCTGCAAGCGATTCATTAAGATTTTGGACTATCAGATGGCTCTTATTTCGTCTTATATTTACAACTGGTATCGTTAAACTCATTTCTGGATGTCCACTATGGTGGAGTTTAGATGGTATTTATCTAGATTATGAAAATATAAATTATATTATAATCAACATTAATGATTATTAAAGATAAAGCAATATCGTAGTTTTTCACTTTTGTTAAAAACTTATTTTTCAGCTCTCAAAGTATATTTTCAGTCACAAGTCCTTCCTACACCATTAGCATGGAATGCTTATCAATTGCCAACTTGGTACTTACGATTCATCAATGTATTTACAAATATTCATGAAATAGTGATACCTTTTCTTTTCTTTATCCCTATAAGAATGATTCGAACAATTGCATGTATTTTATCGGTTAGTACTATTGGTAAATGTTTTGTTTAAATATCAAACTTATGGTGTAAAATTTAATGACACAGTTTTCGTTTCAAATTTACAGGTTCATCTACAAATTCATATACTTTGCACTGGAAATTATAATTTCTATAATTTATTGACAATAATCTTATGTTTATCATTATTAAATGATCAGTTTTTTTATCGAAAAAAATTCAAAAGTGAAAATTCTGAAATGTCCAGATATTTTTCCATATTTACTTGTATAGCCATATATGCAGCAATTGTATATGGTACTGTTGTCTTTTATAATCTCAAGTTCACTAATGAAATGACAATTTCTTCTAAAATTGGTAAAATAATTTGAGTTTAATCATTATCATCAAATTATAAATTTGTTATCAAATAATACAAACTTTTACTGTTTCACAGGTTTCACAAGAGATCAATTTGATCATGTTCTTGCTCGAGCTATTCCAATTTCTGTTTACATAGCTGTGGTATCTCTGGGTTTCACAGTAGCTAAGTCAATTACTCAATCAATTGTTGAATCCAAAGGATTAAAGAAAAAATTTACATCAACATTGACAACACTAATTTATGCAATAATTGTTACATTTTGGTTTACTCTTAGCATCGTGGGTTTTATTAGTGTTTTTTTGTAAATGACCTTACGATACAATCTTAATATACAATGAATTGCTTCTTCTAGGTTCCTTATATACAATCAGTAAATCCAAAATTAAGTTCTAATCTTCCTACAGAACTAAAAAAAATTCATGCTAAACTTGACAGTTTTCATTTAGTAAATAGTTATGGCTTATTCAAAAAAATGACTGGAGCTACAGGTAGACCTGAACTTATTATTGAAGGCAGCAATGATATAAGTGGACCATGGAAAGAGTATCATTTCTTATACAAACCAGGAAATGTTAATAATTCTTTTTCATTTGTAGGTAAGTTTGCAAAATGAATCAGCATTTTGTAATAATTTTCGTTTGCATTATAAATAAATGGATACTCTTAGCTCCGCATCAACCTCGTCTTGATTGGCAAATGTGGTTTGCAACATTGGGATCATATCATCAAAATCCTTGGTTAATGTCTTTGGCCTATCGTATATTGAATGGACAACCTGAAGTTTTAGCTCTGATGAATGAGAATCAAAATCCTTTTCGCCAACATCCACCAAAATACCTTAGAGCTTACCTTTATAACTATACATACACCGTACCATTAAAAGGGTAATTTTTTAGTTAAATTTATTGTGGCTTAAATGAATCTCTAATAGTTTTTATTTTAATTTGTATACTATACAATTTTATTACAGAAAAAAATTGAATTCCTGGTGGGTGAGAGAAAGAAAAAATGAATACTTACCAATTTTCAGTCAAGATCATCCACCTTTGATTGAATATTTAACAAACATGAAAGTAATAATTTCAACTAATAACCATCCTAAAGTAACAAATAAAACTCTCAAGATAGCTTTGGACCTAATAAGATCTCTTGTGAATAAAGTTGAACCACCCCTCTTATTGTGGGGCTTTTTCATTGCTGGATGTGCAATAGTAATGACTGGATAATCATCATCTTTTAAAATTTTACCAAATGGTGGGTAAAAACTGATTTGTCATCAAAAGTGCAAAAAAATTTTGACAAATTGACATAACTCTCTGCATGCGTATGTCAACTGTTATAAGCTCAACTGTCTAAGTTGA
Source organism: Trichogramma dendrolimi (assembly GCA_034770305.1). Lineage (NCBI taxonomy): Eukaryota > Metazoa > Arthropoda > Insecta > Hymenoptera > Trichogrammatidae > Trichogramma > Trichogramma dendrolimi. The sequence continues at coordinate 48,148 of JAPMIB010000268.1, read as the reverse complement.
AACTAAACAAACAATTGTGTTTTGTGTTCTACGCTTAAAAATAAATTATATTACTTTTTGTTTCTACTATGTAAAGAATAGTTATAATTGTCTGATGGTGTGGTTTTTTTTTCAAGTTAGATACTAATTTTTACATTATCACTTTGTCCTAAAGATTTTTATGAATTCACCAAAACTTATAAAATGTGATCAAAGTTTGTAGAAAGTAATAAAATAGAAAGTTTGTAAACTGTAAAGTTTGTACACAAAAAATTCTTTGCAATGAAGATATTAAAGTTTAGGTGAGAATTAAATTTTTAAATACATTCACTAAAATGTTTCTATGCATATAATTTATTAACATTTTTCATTTTTTTCCTGGCTTCAGTATTCCCACAAGTTCATAAATTTTATTTTTTATCATTTGTCCAAGAATTTGAGATACTATGATTATGGAGAAGCTAATGAAAACTCGTCAAAGTATTTTTATATATCTTCTGATTCACAAAAGATTATTATCTTGCGTTCTAAATCATTGGATTTTAGCTAAATTTTATTTTGTACTTAATATTTAATAAACCACTTGAAAAATAATTTTTTTAAATTGCATTCATAGCATTGGTATCTTAGAAATAAATTAATAATAATCAAACAACTAAAACAAATAAAATTCATCTTTAATTTGATCATTTTATTTTTCAAATGCATGCAATTTAAAGTAACAACCTTAAGTTAAAAAAACTTTTTTATTCTAAAAAATTAAAAATCATGAACTATCTGACTATGATGAACACAGCTGAAGTTCATTTTCATGCTAATAACAAAAATAAACAATTTTTTGAATCTATTACGATATTTAATTTAAATATTTAATCTTGATTGAATCCTAATTTGATGTAAATATAATTTAAATCTTGATAAGATTTTTAAAATCTTTATCAGTCTTAAATTGAAATTGATTTTGGATTTACAACTTAGAACACTTTTTTTTTACATTTTTTTTCTTAAATTTCTCAATAATTGGTAAAAATGCACTTTCATCTATGATGTCTGGGGGTAAAATTCTTGATAAACCAATAGGGATACCAAATAATTGTTGATAACGTTTTTTTAACAGTATCAAAGCATTACGACCATTAGATGTTAATTTATGGTTTGGATGATTCAAACTCATTTCAGTTGGAAAATTTTCCGAAGACACTAATAGTTCTTGATATGCTTGAAGTGCAGTTCTGTTGGGCCTTATGAGTTTAAGAGGTTCTTTCTCAGTCACAAACACTTCATGAGGATCTTCACATTCTGTGATAGGTACCATTTTGTGTTGTTTCCAACTGTATTTCATTATAGTTTCTGAATTTGTTTCAAAATTTTTCTAAAAATTAATGTTATTTCTTATCAGTAAATTACAATGAAAATTTTCTAGACTATAAAGTATATGTAGGTGGATGAAAGAGTAAAACTTACAAATTGCGCTAATTTTTGCAAAGATTGTTCAGGAGACCAGCTCTTCAATTCTTTAAATTCATTTGTTTTAGGAGTAACCATATTTTTGAATTTTTCAAACTGAATAATATCTTCTGCAAGGAATTCAGATATATTTTTATCATCTTCTATTTCCATTGGTAATTCTATCTGATATTTGTTTGAATCATTTAAATAATCTAAAGAATTTGATTTCTTAGCTTTTTTAACTTTAGAAACACAGTGTCCAAATGGTAAAGGTGGTATAAAACGCTCGTGATCAAGTAATAATATTTTTGGACCAAACATTTTTAGTCTTAATTTCTCTACTACTTCTTCAGAAATGCTTATCTTTTTAACTTCTAAATATTCTTGCAAAGATAAAAATAATGATCTATGTTCTTTATCCAATTCTATCCCCTCGTTAATATATTTCAGGTATTTGCATGTGTACATTCAACTTTGTCAAAACATCATGAAACTTACGAACGTTCATATTCAGTTTTTCAGATTTATTCGATTTTTCATTTATTCTGGAATTATTCTCTTTCCGGAAATAGTTTACTAGCTGATCATCAATTTTCATATGATTCATAAAAATATCAGTATTTTCACGTAACCATGGTGTTTTGGAATTGTAAATTATATATGTTGGCATAGGAGTATCCTTTTCTACATTTTTAGGATTAAAATTTCCTTTGACACGTTGAAGGCTCAAATGATGTAACCTTAATTGAGCTCTGCTGGCTGTTGGAAACTCTTGTTTGATTTTTGCCCAATTTGTTCCATATTTATTGTATAATTCTATTAATTGCTGATCTTCTTGTTTTGTCCAAATTTTTTTTTGACCTTTCTGAATCAATGTCAAATAATGTTCTTTCAATTGAATATTAGTTCTATGAGGCATTACCAAAGCAGATATTTGTGTAAAATTTTTTCCATATTTGTTCACTGCACTTAAAAGTAATTTGTCTTCTTCTGCAGTGTACCTCCCTTTTTTAAGGTAAGGTGCTAAACTATAATTCCATCTAAAATATACCTGAAAAATTATTATAAACTATTAATTTTAAATTATCAAAATAATAATTTGGTATCAATAGATTTGAATTACCTGCTGTTTAGTCCAATTGTTCATACAGCTTGCAATGTATCCCCAAGGAATGTAATCTCCCATTTTCAGTTTCTCAACTAATTTTAGTAATATAGTATCATCTCTGGCTGACCATAGCACACCTTTCATCAAATTTTTCCAATTATTTGTATTGTAACGAACAAAACATTGATAACCACTTCTACCAGTATTTAAATTTCTTGCAATTCTATCCCAGTCTTCATTTTCATTTTCATCAACTATTCTATTAAGATTTTTATCTTCTTGTGCTGTCCATCTTTGTTTATTAATATCTGGATGTAAAAACACATTCCACATAACTTTACATTCTTCAGCATTATGCTTACTTTCTGGCATCATATTACATATTTTCAACCAATCAAATTTCATATTTCCCAAAGATCCAATAGCTTGTTTAACATCTTTGGGTAATTGACTAGTTTTAGTAATTGCACCATTCATATTTTCTATTTCTTGCTTTTTAGATATTTTGAGATTCACTTCATGTTTTATCGATTGCAACAAAATACTTTTATCAGCAGGATTCCATTTGTGTATTCTTTGAAGTTTACCGAGTCTTAATTCACCATTTTTTATTTTTCTTTCGGTATCTTCATTTCTTTGAGGATGAAAATAATTTCGATCCTTAAAATATGGCATACCAGCATTAAAACATATAATTTTATTGTGATAAACATTAGTTTGTTGGTTTGCTATTTGCCCTTCAATTGCATGTAATTTATTCTGACAATCAACAAGCATTTTAGTCATCTTTTGACGGGCAGTAGATATTGATTCGAATAAAACCTTATTCATTTCTAATAAGTCTTGTAAATTATTGCAGTTACGATCAAACTGGTATTCATCGTTGCCTTTTGCAACTGAATCAACATCCATGTAATCACTTTCATTTTCATATAAATCAATATCCATTATGTCTTCATTTTCATGTTTATGAAACTGATGAAAAGTTTTTTGATTGCATTCAGGACTTGAACCTCCTTGAGCAACCAAGGCATCTTCCAATGCTTGAATTTCATCTAATAAACTTTGACTATCTTCAGGTTTGATCATATTTGTAACACAAGAAACTTAAAAATACAAACAAATTATCAAAATGATTAAAGTTTAAAATAGCAAAATTTGAATTCCTGTTTCAAAATCCATACTATAAGGATTACTTAAAGAATTTTCCAGAGCCATTCAAATATCACATGAGAAATTAAACTTATCTATATTTTTTTAAATGAAGTATTAGTTTATCAAATATCGTGCAGCAGTTGATATTTCGTTACATATAGATTATAGCAACAATGAACATCATACACAAGATAACTACTAAAGAAAATTCGCATTTGTACACTATAGCCCAAGCCTATAGTTGATGGTCTGGGGTGCGTGATTGTGGCGACCTCGTTTTATACTTTCTCTTTTGTAGTATTTAATTATAAGAAAGTCAGTTTATTTTCGATGGTCGCCACTAGCAGTTTTAACCCACGTTCCTATATTGGGTGTCGAAGTCATGGCCGGATACTCTCGGGGATTAGCATTATAAGGATCCGTAATGTTGATCCTCGAGGGTACGCCGCCATTCGCGTATATTATTACTATATCTATACATATAAAGTTCAACACCCAATAAAAGAATATGTTAAAAACGATCTCAGCGCCAATTTTCATGCACCCGCCCGGCCTATATGAATTTCGTACGGCTTGCAAAGTTGCAAGTTGTAAGTTACGTTACATAATTAAAAGTACTACAATTTTATACATATTGTGACAGTGGTAGCACTTATAAAGCAAAATAAGTTATTAATAAATTAATCTATTACGAAAAAATGATTAAATACTTTCAAGAACCGCACAATGAACATAATAAAAAATGGTAACATTTTTTGATTGTTCAATCGGGTAAACGTTGAAAACACCTACTAGTCGATGTTTCCTAGGGTAAACTTATTATCGGCCAACCACCGTGAGCTATTATTTGAATAAATCGTATAATTAAAATAAAATTATGATACAATAAACATTTTTTTTAAACTTTTATAAACACCATTTTTTCAGAGAAAATTTATGGTTGCACATATAAATGATCAAACGCTTCCTTATTATGATCTAAAACTTTACCCTGGTTGAATACTGGGCTATTCGGTAAAATAGACCATCTAGTACTCACCACCTGTAATTTTTGGGAATTTATTGTGAAGGATAAATGATGTTTAGGACTATAAATCGACTAATAAAGTAACTCTTCGAGTGTATAAAAAATTTTTTTTACGACTTATAGTGCATGTCCGAATCTCTGTAAGCGGGATAAAAAAAGTGCCCCCGCTGGTTCGCACATTCTGATTAAAATATTTAACTGAAAAAGGAAAACAACAACCATTTTTTTCGTGAAGGCATCGGCTATCGTTGCAATCTCTTAAACAAATTTTCCATTTTAAAGTAACAGAATGACGTCCATTAGAAAAAAAAGAAAAAATTTTGTGTCGTAAAAATGGATGATTTTTCTTAAGTGATAGAGTACTGGCAGGTTTATATCATGTCACAATTAAGCAAAAATAACAAGTTGTCAGACACCACTGGCAGTTAGAAGAAAAATCTAGTTAAATTGCAATTATTTGAAACTGAAAAAAAGGAAAAAGTTAAACCAAATAGTGTAATACAGTGAACCGTCTTTGTTTATATAGTCACAGTTAAATAAAATTAAATAATAGTATAACAATAATTCAAGTGTAATAAAATTATATAATACTATAAAAAATATTATGTTGTTTTATTTCCCATCAATGCTTTCAATATGATTATTTAATTTTAAGTTAAACATAAACTTTCATTTACCGGTATGCTTTTATATGTTTTCGATAACTGGTGAGGTGACTCTAAAATATATAGTATTAATAAAAATATCATCATGGGTAGAGATATAGGCAATGCCCGTACCTATTTCGCTGTATATACGTTTTTTCTTATCACCGAATCAACTCGTGTCATGCAACGGAGTGGTCTGGCTAGCCGCAGTGACTTCGAGGTCAATTGTTCATTGCGCCCGCCGTTAAAATATTCGAGGTTTCCAATTACTACTCCTGTTGCTCGGGATTGGCTAATCAAGAGTAAACAGTTGAGACTCGACACTCGAAATTCGAAGTTCGGACGTTGAACTACTTGTCGATTCGCATACAAATATTGGTTTATAGCTGTTAGGTGCCCTTCTACAAGGCTATCATACCACTGAATTTCGTTTTCTACCTTATTTGCAGATGAGGTACCATCAACTGATCGTCTGTTAAATCTAAGACTAGAAGATGGACGCATAAGTAATAGGGCCAGTGGCTTGACACTTGTTCAAGTACACGAGAGGCTTCTTTACGCATCTTCGAATACGCATAGGTAGTTTTTTACTCGGAATTATTAGTAAGATAAAAACGTGTACTGTGTACAGTGTAATCGAAGGCAACAGTTATGTATGTGCGCAAGTCTAATCAAATGGATATAAGCAGTGACTGTGAGATACAACGACGCGTGCGTGCGCGTAAATTCGCAGTTTTGAGACATTGACGTGCTAAATGTGTGCAGGCAGCGTAGTGGCAGAAGTGTGCGCCTTCTGAGCGCTGCGAGTGCTCGCAAGTCGCTAGTGATCAGTGCAATACACGTACACTGCACGTTTACACAGGCAGTAGCAGTAGATACTGCAACAACGCAGGTTGGCTGGCTTACAAGGAGTACTCTGCAGCCGCATTCAATATATATATATTTATTATAATATATATTATGTTATAGCCAGAATATAAAGAAAGAGCAGTGCGCGGTGCGCGAGCAGTGAGCATCGAGTCTCAACTTCCAAACAGTGCGTTATTGTGTATCTGTTACGTGAGTTTTATTTAGCGTCTATAGATCCATACGTATAGGAAGGTTAACGGATGCTAGCTGCGGCTGCTGGCGGGGCAGCCGCGATAAGCGCCAATCGATCAGCACTTCAACAACATTCAGCAGCAGCAGCAGCAGTAGCTCATTATATACGTCGTCGCCAGTCGTCACACGACAGTGCAATCGCTGCAGTCGCCGTTATAAACGAAGCTCAAAAAGTTATCGCAATTATCACCAGTGAAATCGTTCCTTGTTGTGCACGGCTTCATGTCAAGCTGCATTATCCTCGCGCGTCATCTTGATCAGCGTGGCAGCGACAACAGCAGCAGCAGCAGTAGCGGCGGCGGCACTAGCAGCACAGGAGGAGAGCTGCAAGCTGTCTCAGTGGCTTCGCTGCACCAGCAACATCGCTGTCGTCGTGCAACATGAAGAAACTATTCTCCAAAATAGACAATACCAGCAGCAAGGAGACCAACAACTACATCGGAAAGCCCTTCGTCGTTGGCCGGCAAAATGTCACGGTCGAGGACGTTTTGGCCGAAGGTACAGCATATCTCTGTATTGTGTGCTTGTGCCACTTGCTATACATCCTTACTTATTTTCATAATTCATACACCTACTCAATATACGTACGCACCCTATAGATTTCTTGAATTTATCGACTAAAATGTCATCGACTCTTACGTTGGCCCATCGTCCCGAATGGATGATTATTATTAGATGCCAGAGCGCGCGCCGTTATGAATGTCCTCTGTAATTTATGCCCATGCATTGCCCACATTCGCTCAGAGTACAATCCATATCAATACATCGCACGGTTACATATTTGCACCTACATGCAGTGCGTATCGGCTCACAAGCACCTATTGATATATATATATATATATATATATATATATATGCATACATTTTACACTTATACACTGCGGATCGCAATTACTATGACATAGCGATGTATATTTCGAGTGTACAAACACATGTAGTGCATTTAGTACGCGTGTTCGGTCGTCTGCTGCTCAGATCTTGGCGCAGCAGGCCGTTCGAGTTCTCGGCTTTTGCCTGTCTCTTTCTCGATCCTCGAATCTCGCACACCGTCCATGTCTTGCTATATAGTCCGCAGACTGATAAATACAACACAAGAGCAATCTCGAGCGTCTCGGTATTCGAGGACACTTATCGCGTTTGTTATAGGCGTGCATGGCTCTTATTATGCGTTGTAATGTTGCACGACGGCTTTTGTAAATAAAGACGCTTGCTCATTTTCTATGTTTGTTATAAACTTCATTAAAAACCTTGTTTGTGTTTTTGCTGTAAGCTTCCTTTCTAATCTCATTTTCGATGTTTCAGCATGATTTTTTACCCATTGGGAATGAAAAATCTTACACCAAACTAAGCCGCGAAAAAAACTTGTTATGAACACTTATAATTTAAAAAACAATTTCTAAACCTACATTTCTTAAAAAAAGTATGGATAATAATTTTAACTTCTTATCTGCTGATGAAATTTAAAAATTTTAATTAAATCATTTTCAGTTTTCCTGAAACATTACATTTTAAATGTACAAAACTATATGCATGCTGAATTTTATCGAAGATTCTTTTCTACTTTTAGGCATAATAATCTTTGTTGATAAATTCAAAATTTTCATAATTCTAAGTATAATTAAATATAACTTAATTTTTTACTTTAGGAGGATTTGCTATTGTTTTCTTAGTCAAATCTGGAGGTAGTCGATATGCTCTCAAACGCATGTACGTTAACAACGACCATGATCTTAATGTTTGTAAAAGAGAGATACAAATTGCGGTAAGCATTTATTTAAAAAATAATCTAATTTCAAGGTTAAAATTTTAAAAATGATGAATTTTTTCAGAGTAATTTAAGTGGACATAAAAATATTATAGGATATGTTGATAGTAGTATCACCCACACAGGAGGAGGAGTTCATGAACTTCTTCTTCTTATGCCTTATTGTAAATCTCAGGTTCTTCAAATGATGAATAATCGGTATAATTATAAAATATGTGAATTATACTTATTATTTAAGTATTAAAAATTTATTTATTTATTTTAGATTGCAAACTGGTTTTACTGAACAAGAAATCATGCAAATTTTTTGTGATACTTGTGAAGCAGTATCTCGTCTACATCATTGTCAGACTCCTATTATTCATAGAGATCTAAAGGTAAATATAGTCTTCAATAATGAACATATAATATCTTTATTTATGTTCACAATTAAAATGAAATATTAAATCAAAAATTATCGTCAGGTTGAAAACATTTTACAAACAGATTCAGGAAACTATGTATTATGTGATTTTGGTTCAGCTACTGGTAAAGTTCTTAATCCTGCTGTGCATGGAGCATCTGTAGTAGAAGAAGAAATAAAAAAGTATACAACTTTGAGTTATAGAGCACCAGAAATGGTAGATATGTATTGTGGAAAATCTATTACTACAAAAGCAGATATTTGGGTATTATAATTCAGATTTTTATAAAAACTAAAGTAATTAACTTAAAGTAATAGTATATATTTTTATAAAAAGGCTTTGGGATGTTTACTCTACAAATTGTGTTTTTTTACTCTTCCTTTTGGAGAAAGCACATTGGCTATACAATCCGGAAACTTTACTATACCTGATAATTCAAAGTTGGTATTCGTTTTGTTCAAGTTTTAATATTTTATTTTTAAGATATTTATTATTCAAATTATTTTCAGGTATAGTAAAGCTTTACACAGTTTGATAAGGTATATGTTAGAACCTGACTCAGATGCTCGTCCCGATATTTATCAAGTGTCCGCAATCGCATTCCAAATTACAGGAAAAGAAAATCCTGTTCAAAATTTACATGTAAGTTTTGATAAATTACAGGAAACCTTTACATGGTTACAATTATACGCGGTTTGACGAATGACACTACTCTCCAATTTACGCGGCTTTTCCCTCAATTACTCGGTCTCTATGAACTTATAGTTTTCTTAATTTTTGTGGAATAATATGAACAGTTGCTCAAAGATTCATTAGAAATGCTAAACACTTGTGAGTCACTGATACTTTCATTAAAAAACAATAAATAATAATGTCACAATGACAGTTTTTCATTAAAACAATGAATAATGTCACATTAACAGTTTTACATCATTCTTGGGATTTTTCTTGTATGCATCTCCTGATCTCCATAAGGATAATGTATTTTTTTACGTGGTACTTTTGTTGCACGCATCTACCTTGTATAACGAGGGTTTCCTGTATACATCTGAGACAAATGAAATATTGTATTTTTTAAAATTCAATGTTATTTTATGATTTTACAGAAAGTTCCAACCCCTTCTATAGAAAATTTGTCATGCCCGCTCATGGAATCAGAGTTCATTAAACGATCCTCATCTGTTAAAATCTCTAAAAGTGCAGCAGTAACACCAGTAGAAGGTACTTCTGTAACACCTAGGCAAAGGCCCAAAGGACAAAACCTCACTACAGGTCCCATAAATCTTAGTGGTCAAATAGTAAGCCAGTTATCGGGTCAAGGCAATCAAATGCACCCTCCTCAGAGTCCTGCAGGCAGCTCAGTTTCATATGTGCAAGTCAATCAACAAATAACTCAGATTAATGCGCCTCAAGCATTTTTGCAGCCAATTCCAGCTAGCAATCAATCTACTTTTGCTCAAGGGCCACCACACATTCCTTCACCTGGAAACTCTGTAACTTTTGTCCAGTCACAAGTACCACAGCAGTTATTCAATCAATCCCAAAGTCCAATGTCCAGTCATTCCCCTTTAGCTCAACAATCACCTGTTACAGTGCCAGATAAAAATCGTTTTTTTTTTGAAAATCGACAAGATCTTAAAACTGCAGGGATTCCGGAAACTGAAAAAAACTTGGAGTCATTATTTCCATCATCTAGTAAGTTGGTTCAGCTACTAGCTTTAAGTTTTTACACATTTTTAGGTTGTGTACTTAATTATCTCAATACTTATGAAATAGTTGTAAATTTTCTCCAACTTGCAGATTATCCAGATCCTTTCAAAGATGACGGTCGATCAATATCAGGAACAGTAACAGGAACCACGTCCTCTAAAATTCCACCACCGGTCGCTCCAAAACCGCAAAAATTAATAACATCACTAACTGTCAATAAAAATGTACCACCTTCATCACAATCAAAACCAGTAAATAAAACGGAACATCTCAGTCAAAATTTGAATTCAAGTTCTTCACCTCCAGATAGTCCTACTTCAAATTCCTCACGACATAGGCGGAATGTCAGCGATACCAGTGCATTTAATAAGTAAGTTGTTATATTCAATAAAAAATATTTTTTAATATTTTTCTTTTATGTTTCAAAATTTTAGTATTTCTTCATCTATAACTCTACTTAATATTACAATCTATTAAACAAAAGGTGTTGAACGCGTAATTTTTTTTTTTATTAAAGATGAACATTAAAAAAGGAAAAAACATTTCATTTTGATTTTATGAATTTTAATCGTTGATATTGATTATATCTTGCTTGCAGAATAAGAAGTTGAATAATTTTTTTAATTTTTTTACTTTACTCATGATGAACGTATTTGGTTGACGTTAGAACCGTCAATTCTTTCAGAGTATTTGCTAATGAAACATCGCAGTTTTTGGCTCCCTACGAAGCTTCCGTAAAACAACGCGCTGAAAACAATTCACCTACAGACGCGACTGCAAATATCAAAGCTGAAATTGGTTCAAGTACTTCTCATTTATGTATTGTAAGTAGACAAATAATTATGTTAAAAAGTGCCTTTCAAAATGTGTTTAAATTGATTCGGAAGTTTTAAGTCCTAGTCATGTTATTAATATTACATTAAAATTTTCACCGCTCATTACATTTTTTAATTATTTATTGCAACATTTAAATTTTTCATATGTATTAGATATTTTTGTTTGTAACAATCTAATGAAAAATAATGTATTAATATTGAATGTTTGTAAAAAGATCAGTAGTTGATTTATAGTTGTTAAATATTTAGGGAGAGCTATCAAACATACCGAAAACGGAAAGTAGATCACTAAGTGCGGATGTAGCAATTTGGAACCCTTTTGAAGATGTTCAACCATTTAGTCAACTTACTGAAGATCATATATTTGGTGCAGAGTTTGATAAAATAAGAAAAGGAAGTGATAGCAGCATAGGAGGTGTAAAAAGTCGTGAAAGTCTTGTTATGTCTTACTCAGAAGCACCGAAAGATCCATTTGAATCAGCACCTTTCAGTATGCCAAGTGAGTTTATTTGCAACTTATTCTTTACTGAAAATTTTTAAATTGAAAGAAAAAAATATAAAAATGTTTTAATTTCAGCAGGTAAAAAAAGTAAAGTGGGAGTAAAAGCTACTGCAACTGCTGCAGGTAATGCATGAAAATTTTTATGTACCTTAATTTTAAGTATTCTTTTCCTAAGCGTCTAGAAAACAAAATTTCTGTCCTTTATAGAAATTCTTAAGCACATATAAATATAAAACTCGGTATCGGGTACCGTGAGTAAAATGTGATATTGTTTTTGAAAAAAAAAACTATTTTAGTCAAGCAGCACAAAGATATATTTTACCATAGATGAAGTTTGGTAAAATTTCTATTGCTGCAATGTATCATATCAATTCATGATTTTGATAATAAATTAATTCAGTTTAAACTAAAAAATTGGGCAAAGTAAACAAAATTAACACTACATTCAATTTAAAAATAGTTTTTCTAGTCTGTAGATTAATATGTAAAATACATTTTGCTTGTATAATACTACAATCAATTGGAAGGTACAACTAATTTATCTTAAATGCCTTCTGCATCACCTCAATGGAAATCAACTATTTTTGGTCCGAATTTTTGAAAATATTATTGGTTTTGGGAACTTTTGCTAACATCCAGTTGCTTCACCGTGCTTGTTAAAAAACCAATAACACTAATAATCAACCAAATATATGTATAATATGTAGATTTGATTATCAAATCTGTCATGAATATTTTTTAATTGGGATGATTCAAAAAATTATACAATTTTTTGTAAATTTTTGATTTTTATTTGGTCAATTATGATATACTTCAAAGACTTTGCATCAAAGCCCGGAGAAAAATTCTGTTTATTAAATATTTTTTAATAAAGTATTATAAATTTAAGTGAAATTTGGATTGATCATATATGCTAGTACTCAACTAAAAGTACTAAAAAATGAATAATTTTATGATATTGCGATTGTATATTTAAATGTGACATCTTTTGAAAGATGATTTTCGTACCACCCATTAGTAATATTATATCAATTTATGAGAAATTCAAAAACAAAATTGAAAATATCCAACGAAGTAGTAGAGTTTATGCTTGAGTTGGATATATTGTAAATAATTTTGTTGCATACAGTTTGTAAATGTTATAAGAGATGAGGAAAATAGAAATTAGTTCTTGTATATAAAAATATAAATGAGTTGAGATTTAAAGCGAAGATACTCCATCAAATGTAATTTAAAAGTATGGAAATGATATTTCATTACGCATTTTACCCTCACACGGTTTATTATTTTAATATAGAATTAACTATATAGTAAATGTAATAAAACTAGCAGTCATGTGCAGTAATGGATAATGTATTTTTTGAACAGATAGACCGAATTTAAAGATTAAGTGTGCTAAACAGGTGCCCTATGAATTTACCTACATTTTACTTAAATGAGAGTAAATCAAATGAATATCAATTTCACGCTTGAAAAAAAAACTTTAAAAACTTTACTTTTTTATGAATTAAAAATTGGACTTGAGGGTCCACGATTATACTTTTTGATGGTTAAAATTTTTTCTTTGTGTATTTTACGTGTTACGTGCTGGCACGATATGAATACAACATGATCGGATTAAATTTTTTTACGTAGTGAGTAAGATAACTTGAAGTTGAAAAATAGCTGACTTTAATTAAAATTTAGGTGATGGATTAAGAAAAATCAAACCTTTCAATGTAAAAAATTATTTTGTGCATCTGCAATAGATGATGCAGCATGTTTCACTTCCAGTAAAAGTTTGAAAAATGTGGGACTATTGGCTAAGCTTGCTTAAGTGTGTTTTTTTACAATGAAAAATTGTATATAAAGACGATTCTGATATTCATTGGTAACTGGATTACATTTTTTCATAGCTATTACTACTAAAACATATAAAGAATTAACATATATTGGAAATCGGTTTACTGGAATTGTTAATTGTTAATATTTCGGAACCAGATGCTTCTGATAGTGTCCCCATTGTCTGGAACGCCCTAATGAGTTCAGGAGGCGAATTTATTCTTACATTTATCAATTGGAACGATTATCTCACCTGAGTTTTTAAACTTATTGTAAAAATTATATATGGTCTTAATCATCAATAAACAAAATATTTTATTTTATTTTGGCTTTAAAGTTGTTTGTATACTTGATAATACTTATTTAAGAAGTAATTTTTAATTATCTCATGTAATTTCAAGTCATATTAAACTTTTATTTCAATTTCGGGTGCCCATAAAGGTAAAAACTTGATAATTTTTTTAAAATACTTGAAATTTCGGGTTTACACTTATCTTCGTATTTATGAAAAAATGATTGTATCAGATGATTTGTATTCTCAATTATGTAGCTAAAAAATATTGATTGACCCCATTTAAATATAAATGGGTATGAGAAGAATGATATTTATTTGAATAAGTTTTCTGAGTGTGAAGAACTATGTTAGAGTAATAAAAATCATCTATTCAAGAGCGAGATTAAACAACATCGAAACAGCCTGGTTATTTGAGGCATTGCTGTGTACTACGACACTGATGTTAACAGCAATAAATAATATGTATATTAGCACTTGACGTTATTTATTCTCTGATATTTAATTAATTGTAGTTTCTGAAAAGTGCAGTTTTGTTTTTATAATTTAGATTCTAAATTTGTTTATTTTTGGTTACAAAACATTATTTAAAAAATATTAATTCTCTTACATGATCTGCTTTGGTTATAATTTGATTGAATCATTAAAATTGTTCGTTCATTAATAATTAATATAATATTAGAATTGGCAAAAATGAAATTAAGTAAATGATTTATTTTATAAATATTTCTGCAATTTTCCAATTTTAACCTGACCCTTTAGAATCTGATTAGGACTGTTCCAGACGACATTGTGACACTACTAACATTACATATAGCTTATTTTGCTAAATGATACGTTCAGTTTTATTCATATTTTTGTTGTTAAATTATATTGAAATATCGATGTAGGGTAGAAGTAGTTAATAATAGATGTACAGTATTATGTTCACTTTAAATTTGAATACTAAAAATTACTTGATATGCACTGTCACCTACAGACCTAATCAGACACTCCTGAACTATTTCCTTCTCGTATAAATTATATATAAATATCTATATAAGATACGTGTATGCTCTAGAATATCAAGTTTTTATCAAAAATGCATTTTTATTAAAAACTTGAACAGTTTTATTTTTTTTTCAAAGCACTTGTATAGTCGGTAAGTACTTGTTTTGGCCATTTTAAAAGCCAATATAAAAATATTATCAAAAATTTTTTGTTAAATGCTTATGGCTAAGTTGTTCTGCTTGAATTAATAGTTTTAAAGTTCATTCAAAAAAAATATTACAAAAAATGTTGTGCATGAGTCTGCCATAGAATTATTTATACCTAACAAATACCGATCATTTAACGCTGCGAACGTTAACCAAATATCGTCATTGTAAGCTTTTATTATTTTGATACATTTTTTAAATGATTTTTATAATTTTAAGGTAATAGCGTGGCCAGCACAAAAAAATTAACTTTCAATCGTGTTTTCTGAAACATCTACTGAATATCTTCCCAAAAAACTCTATTGAGAAAACTTGATTGAAAAATGTATTTTTTGAATAGCCTTGCCATTTCAATGGAAATCATATTTTTTCTTTAAATTCGAATATTTTGTTAACATATGATGGAGTTTTTCGCTTAATGTTAAATTAAAGATCTGAAGCGTTTACATTAACATAGCACATGCTTTTTCTTTGTTCTCTAAGTAACAATTAATTCATAACTCTGTTAAATTATTGAATCATAAGTTAACCCATTAACGCCCAAAGTGACGAAATTTTCCGTTCACAATCGATGCGATTTTTTTTCCATGTTTTGGGCCTTGAAAAGAGTTTTCTCTAACAAAGATTTATATGAAATTTAATGCCCTTTTAGAATCTGGGCTCAAATGTGCAATTTAATGCTTCGTTAAAAAGTTATGGTTGTTTAACAAAAAAACGTAAAAATTTGTGCGAAAAATCGACTTTGAAAATTTTTTTCGAACTGTGGCGAAATTTTTACGTTTTTTTTTGTTTAAAGAGCTATAACTTTTTTATGATGCAGTAAATCAAAATTTTGAGCTCAGTTTTGGAAGGACATTAAATTTTACATTGATATAGGTTCGTGCAAAATGTTTTTGAGGCCTAAAACTACGGCACAAATAGCTTCGAAAACCAACAAAAAAAATCAGGCCTTTTCGTCGTTAATGGGTTAATGTCGAAATATTAGTTTTAAAAGCCAGATTTCTGTGCCTTCCGAGATCATACATTTTCATGTATTATAATGACCTGATCATTATATTTAAAATTTATTATTTTTAAATTTATCAAGAATTTTCTTTTATTTTAATTTTTGTTATAAAAAGATAACACAAGATTCAGAATACCAAATTTTCTTAAAATTGTTTAGACTCTTCTGGTACCTGATAATGAAGCCTCCTATTCTTAGTTCGATACAATAGGCTCCAGGATCATTTAAAAAATGATTTTTTTTCTTTTATAAAGCTTTGCAATTTTTTATCTCAAAATCCTGTCTATGAATTAAAAAAAATTGCCTGAATTTTTTCAAAATGTTTGTGACCATCTATAACTTATTTTCAAAAGTATCTAAAATCTTCTGGTCTTTGTAGGAAAAACTTTTGGTCTCTGAAATAAAAAATGGTCTTCAAAATTCTCAAACAATTCATACTCATGATTCGACAAATTTTAAGACATTTTTCATCTTGGGTTGTTTTGTCGAGATAAAAAATAGCAGCGTTTATTCAATAAAGAATGAATCATTATTAAATTAGTTTTTACGTATCATTGATTCAAAGTACCCTGATGTAAAAAATGACATGATTAAATCACGTGAGGTATCACGTGATAAAACATGCCCAAAAATCACGTGACATTTTCTTGTGTATTTTTTTTTTTTTTTTAATTTTTTCATTGATCACAATCCATGTCATTTTATGCAGAATGAACTATAGTTTTGTTCAAGATCGAGGTTTTCTAATAAGAAAATAGTACATTATGAAACAGTGGCGTAAGCAGCAGATTATGGCACGAGTATAATATTAGTAATTTACGATACTAGTGCCATAAGTAACACTTTTTGGCACGGCGTAGTTTAGTCCTAATAGCTGGGCCGAAAAGTGTCCCCTAGGGTGGTCCACTTTTTCAAAAATTTTTTGTATCTCGGGGGATCCATCGGAATCTGAAAGTTTGAGGTTTAAAATGAAGTTTCCTTTAAACGAGAACTCAAATAAATTTTTAGATGGTGTCGACGGATTTTTGAAGTTTAAAACGTGCTCCTAAAAGGAGCAAAATCGGGCAACCATTCGATTTATTTCAAACTTTGCTGAGAGTGTAAAAATGATCTTAACGATACATTTTCTTACGTATTTTTGTCTGCGGAATCGAATGCCGTAGTTAGTTTTGACCTAGGAACACAATTTCATTGAAAAAAATACACTTTTTCGATCGTTCTTTTTCGCAAATTTCGCAAAGTTCATTTTCGAGCGAGCGGCAAATGAACAGAAAAAATCTAGGAAATTTTTTGACACCGCCAAATGTAGGATTTTTTATGACGAATCCAACGGTATATTAGTATACACTTTAAAATTATTTTAATGCCGAAAAGCCCGATTTTATCCCAAAACGATATTAAAAAATGGAAAAATGGAAAAATATATTCGTTTCTTCAAGAAAATGGCTGAGTATAATCACTCATGAAAATAATTGAATACAACTATCTGATAGGTTTTTTTTCTCACCTTTCAAACGCCGTTTTCAGAGTTAAAAAATTCGCAAAATTCGCCGAGATACAGCTGTTTTTGTATGATGCACTTTTTTGGGTTAAAATTCAATAATTCTGAGCTTTAGATTATCCGAAACAAGCCCAACAACATTTTTTTTTAGTTTAGAAGATTCTGAATGTACTGACGTTGAGTTTTTTTAAAAATTTTCATTTTTGAAAATTTGATGTGACTTTGAAGTTGAAAAAATAGGAAAAAAACGAAAAAGTGCACTTTTTTTTCGGAAAATTGTTGGAAAAAAATGAAAATTTTCGCAAAAATGATAATATCTCGACATCACTACCTAGTAAAATAGTTAATAAGTAACGGTGTAAAATTTCAAAAAGATCGGTCCATAAGTTTTTGAGATATGATGTACACCGTCTTTGAAAATGTTATTGTTCAGGATACGCGTTCAAAGATTTTGAGGTCCCAGTCCTTCCTTCGTCGGACGTGCATTAAAATGGTCATATCTTGGTTAATTTTGCTCGGATTGGCTTAAAATTTTAACTGAATACTCTTTAATATTTATAGAATGGAATAAGACAATTAAAAAAATATCGAAAATCTTTGCGAAAAATACTATACCCCCCCCCCAGGGGACACACCAGTGTTTATGCCTATAAATGAAAAACATGAAAATTAAGGATTACTATTAAAATTTTTTGTTTCTGATGTTAAAATTTGTTTTTATAGGTCCTTTTACAACAAAAAATATGTCTCTAGTTCCTCTTATTATTAAAATTCATCTAGGATTCATATATATTGACTTGTGATTTCTAAATCATTGACCGCATGATTTTGAATGTATCATTTATTCAATTTGGGTCCTTTAGGTCTCAAAAGTTTTGTAATAAAATTTTTTTCCACTTAGGCATTACTTTGCGGGGGGATGTCTGTGTGTGTGTGTTTTTTTTTTTTTTTTTTTTTTTTTATGTATTAATATATTTTATTTAGCAGAAAGTGAAAATAGAAGTTTACATTGGGTAAAATGTAACAATAGAAGTGAGAGTGTAACATATTGATTTAGGGTACATAGTGTATGTACATACATCCACGTCGGTTTCCCTTTGTTCCATCCCCGCGGAAACCGCCGTTAGGCATTACTTCACGGGGATGGAGGGGTTGGCGTTATGCGCTTCATGGAGGCTTGGTTGAGGTGGCGTCTTCTTCCAGCAGCATCGTCCGGTCGTCACCTTCTGTCTGCTTCCTCGTCTCTCAGTCTTGTTACGACTGAGTAGGCAAAGGAAGCAACAGCGAGCCAGTTCGGCTCGTTCGCGAGCATGAGCCTGGTGGTCTTTTCCGGCGTCATGACCTCGTGGAGCTGGGAGTGTAGTCTCTCTCTCTCTCTCGCTGAACCTCGGGCAGTGGTAGAATACGTGCTCCGCGTTCTCGAATGGGGGCAGACCGGGCATTGTGCGCTTTGATTGTGGTCGTAGCGTCGGCTATGGTGTTTAAAGAAGCCATGCCCGGTCAAGAGCTGCGTGAGGTGGTAGTTCAGCTCTCCGTGCCTCCTCTCGATCCACACTCTGATACTTGGGATCAGTCGGTGCGTCCATCGGGCCTTCGTCGACCGGTCCCATGCTTCCTGCCACTTGCTTAGCGTTGCCAAGCGTTCTTCGTCCTCTGCGTCCTCTCGGCGGCGGCCGTAGAGTCGCGCTCGCTCGTCCGCAAGAAGGGGTGTGTGTGTGTGTGTGTGTGTGTGTGTTTTTTGTTGACGTGGGCAGAGTGAACTCTGCAGCCAGTGGCCCTTCGAAACGAGTACCCCACTGGAAACCGTCGTTAAACATTACTTCAGTGGGGACTCTATAGAGCTTCTCTGCTACATCTGTGTCTTTTCCGTACATCCCCCGTCCACCTTACGGTGATTAGGGGTTCGGGAACCAGAAGCATCGTCTTCTTCTTACAGCATCGTCCGGATCGCTCTTACGCCTCTTGTGACTCTTGCCTCAGTCTGAAGACGACTGATTGTGCGAAAGACGCTACCGCCATCCAATTTCCTGCGGTCTCGAGCATGAGCCTGACGATGTTTTCAGGCTCGATTTCTTCTTCGAGGACTTGTTGGAGTCTCTCCCTCTCTTCTCGTGGAATCACGGGCAGCGAAAGAACACATGCTCCGCGTCTTCTATTGTGGTAGGGCAGGTCGGGCAGAGGGCGCTAAGGGTGTTGTCATAGCGCTGGCTATGGCTTCTAAAGTAGCCATGCCCGGACAGGAGTTGTGTGAGATAGTAGTTCACTTCTCCATGTCCCCTCTCTACCCATTCTGCGATGTTCGGGATTAGGCGGTGTGTCCATCGGCCCTTTGGCGCCCGGTCCCACCGGTCCTGCCACCTGTTCAGCGTCTCTCTTCTCTCTTCCTCCTTGACATCCTCGGGGCGGTGACTACTTAAACAAAAAAAAACGTGAAAATTTTTGCAAAAAATCAAGTTTTCGATTTTTTTTGCCGTGTTACCCTTAAAGAATCACGATATAAATATGATCAGGGGTGATCACGACTATCAAAGTATCTCAGGAAATTTTAATGGAATTTTCGAACCAATACTTCAAACAAAAAATAACTCATATTCATATAAAACATAACTCATTTTTACTCGAAAACTATTGAGTTTAGAGAAAAAGTGCACAAAACAAAAGTTTGAAAAGTGGTTAGGCAAAAAAATCAAAATGTGGAGCGCAGTTTCTGAAAGGACATTAAATTTTACATCAAAATAGGTCTGTGCGAAATTTTTTTTAAGGCCTAAAAGTACAAAAAAAAATCGCTGCGAAAACCAACAAAAAAATCAAGCATTTTGCGAAACTTAAAATGCGACAAATTATCAATATTGATGACGAACTCATGTCAGAATCGCGTATCCAGTGAATACAATCACAATATCTTCTTGAATATTATCTTATATATTACCTGATGAAGCCGAAAAAAGTGCTTGGATACCCAAAAAAAAATTTTTTAAATCAAAATAAGTAATTTCTTATAAAAGTCTAGAATGCCGAACGAGCGATAGTGAGTGAGGCTAGTTGAATAGTATGAAAAAAAGTAATGTACTAATAGCCCAGGGATTTAAGTCAAAATATTACCGACTTGGGGACAGTCGTTACGATAGATATTTTACAATTGTTTCGTACGTGAAAGGTACTTAAAAATGATATGTACATAAAAGATATAGGAAATTTGTTGTAGATTTTTATTATCATCGAAAAACGGAGTTTATTGATTTTCTAAGGAAGGACTAATTAATGCTCAAATATCAATTGACCTACACGTAGAGCTTGTCAAACCCTTCCAAATGAGCCCTACCTGAATATTTTGGTACATTTGTTCTTTAGAAAAACATTGAAAGCTGTTGAATTATCGCTTTTTTCCAATTGTTTATATCTTCTGAATAAATTAACGAAATCTTTTGAAAACGCGTGGACAGTATGCTTTCGGTGTACCTAATATGTGGGAAAAAATTTCTAAATGATTCATGCAATACTTTACAGTAAACTTGAATTTGTTGCTCCCATCATGTTTATTGTCTGAGGTCATTCTACACGTATGAACAAATTAAAACACTTTCTATAAGAGTCAAATTAAAAAGCAAGACTTATACTTTTCAACCTACAGACTAGAGTAGTAAAAATTAACCGATAGTATGTTAATAAAATTCATCATTTTTTGTTAAGAAAAAAAGTTAAAATGATCAATTTTGATGAAATTATTCGTTATAAACAATTTATTTAAACAAATTATAGGTTATTCATAAGTTATAACTAATTCGAATTAAACAATTTGATATGAATCATTTGAATTTTTTACCACATATTAGGTACACCGAGAGCATACTGTCCACGCATCTTCAAAGATTTCGCTAATTTATTAGAAGATATAAACAATTGGAAAAAAGCGATAATTCAACAGCTTTTAATGTTTTTCTAAAGAACAAATGTACCAAAAAAATTCAGGTAGGGCTCATTTGGAAGGGTTTGACAAGCTCTACGTGTAGGTCAATTGATATTTGAGCATTAATTAGTCCTTCCTTTAGAAAATCAATAAACTCCGTTTTTCGATGATAAATAAAAATCTACAACAAATTTCCTATATCTTTTATGTACATACCATTTCTAAGCACCTTTTACTTATGAAACAATTGTAAAATATCTATCGCGAAGACTGTCCTGAACAATATCTAATTTCCCTGGGCTATAAGGATTTCAGAGTTTGGGTAGGAGCTTTTTAGATCAATTAGGTGTAGTATGAACATATTTTACAATCAAGAAAAAAAATTCAACTATTTCGGTTTATATTGACATTTTCAAATATCAGCTCGAAACGCCATTTTGTCCGCTTAAGGTCAAGTCATATTAGTTATCCATTTGAGAATTCTTCAAGAAAATTTTTCTAAAGTACGAGTTAGTTCATTTATACAATGCTAGTCGCCTTCAGTTAAATTGTATTCACCAGTTTGAACTTTTTCTGATGTGTAGACAGATAAGGTCAAAATGGAATTTTTAAACAAGTATTTTAAAAGGGGAGAACTTACTAATTATTTTTGTTGCACTCTCATCCCTACTCCGGTATTTTCATAAAAAATAAACACATATTTCAAAATTATTTTCCGTCCTTTTTTGAACGCATATTTCATGTGTCTACATTTGATATTTTTTTAATGGTCAAAATCATTATTATATCTGTTATTTGTTTATAAAAAACTGGTAAATATATTAATATAATATTGAAAATCCTAGAGAGGCACAGGATAATTTATAATTTCATGATAGTACGTTACGATTCTTGTGTCATAAATAATTGTTTATATTCAGCGTATTTTAATTTTATTTGTATCACAAGCATCGTAATAATTTTTATAGTAGTGCATGACTCAAATATATTCATTAATGGTACGTTTTGTTCTAATATAAGCAATAATTGGCATACCACGTCATGTATATTACTCGTTGCATTATGATTGACGGCTCATACTTATCCTAAAAAATATGTATACGTATGTGTAAATTGAAGCAGTGAACAGAGCTATAAAAATAATTATTATCAACATAAAAATGATCCTTTATAAAGAAAATGTGAAAATTTTGTTTGTTCAGACGATTCATTGTCATCGAGTCATGGGATTTTGGACAAGCTCTCAAATGCACGGCCGAAAATGTATACCAAGCAGCTTTGCCTTGGAGTCCAGAAGGCATAAGTAACGTGATTGGCGAGAACGCAAGCGTCGTAGACGAAGAGGCGCTCTGATAAATGATATCTCTGCAAGCGTAGCCTCGGCTGTAGCCGGTGTCGGCGTTTCGCCTTTCGTCAGAATACCTTTGGAAGATCGCTCTAAATACGAAAAGTTAGCTTTCAACGCCGATGAAGTAAGCAGTGACAGCGACCGAAAACAGCAGCGCAGCAGCATCAGTCGTTGCATGGACAGAAAAAGAAGCGACGTCGAGTCAAGGCGGTACTGGATCGAGCTCGCAAACGCGTCATCGAGCACAAAAACGAGAGCAGCTGCAACTCCAGCAAGCGAGAAGCGGAACAACAGAAGCAGCAGCCATACGAATCGGACGATTCGATCGGTTCGGCTAGCGATCTCAAAGCCATGAACGACGAGACGGTCGGCAGAGCGGCGAGGCAGACGAAGACGAGGCCGACTGCGACGACGAGGGAGGCGAGCGAAAAAAGATCGACGAAACCATCAGCGAAAGCGTGCGCACTTGCGGCAGCTCGGCTTACCACGCCGAGTGCGAGTCGGTAGCTACGCGCGAGGATCCCGAGCAGCAACGCACGCGTCGACTGCGTCGCCAGCAACACCAAATCCAGCAACACACAGCAATTGGCAGCAGCGGCTCAGGCCGATCGAGTAGTAGGCCACCAATACGGAGAACGGCCACTGTTGCTCGACGACGAGCTCGACCCGGAGTCCAACCCCGGGCAAGCACACGCCGATCCTTTTGTCAAGAGACAGTACAAACTCAAGGTACTAGGCCGCGATAGTTCATCTGACGAAGCAGACGTCGGACAGATTCGGGCCCGGGAACTGTCTGGCTAGACAGCGTCAAGACGAGGATGTTTTTGCTCTAGCTCCGTTTCATCGGCCACCACCGACATCGCGTAAAACCTCTCGATCTCAATCGAATAGTTCTCCTAGCTCACTGGAACGACAACAGCAGCACGAGTCAGCCCAATATAACGATAACAATAATATTTTAAAACCACTTGAGGCTGTGCCTTGTTCATCGCCCGTAATTTCTAGCTCGCTAGTGGACTTGAGAGATGATGACGGTCCGCAACAAGCTGCGTCAACAGCGTCCTCGATTTACCGATTCGTTGTACCTGCTGAATCCGCGACTACGGAGCCCAAGGATCTTTTCGGCTCTTCGCCTTTCGACAGTCGGCCTACCTACTTTGACGGTGTTACAAGTCTGTCGTCAACCTCAAAATATGGCCTTGTTACTGTTAATGCTACGGTACCTACAGTAACAATTCCAGAATCAAAAGATTTTTGGCTCTGTACCGTTTGACGAAGTCACCGTTTTGACTCCAATAAGTGGTATTGAGCAGCAACAAGTGCGCCCTACTTCGCTACCTTTGTCGCAATCGCCGTCTAGTGTGGAAAAAGCCTTTGATACTATTCTCTCGAACAGTGCTCACTCGGCTCAACTTCCACCCATTTGTAATCCCAATTACGGTTTACCTGAATTAGATATCAATATTCAGAACCGGTTGGAGGCTTTGTCGCCCGATCGCATAGATGTTCTACCCAGTTCTCCAATGTCTCCTGAGCCACTTGTTTCAACTGATTCGCCCAAGTATCAGAAAAGCATCATCATGAAAAAAACATCCAATTTTATGATAAATCGAAATATCACCATCTTATCATGGATAATAAAGCTGAACACGTATCGCCATCGTCTAAAAAGATAACTAAAAAGCACAGTAAAAAGCAAAATACTGCTACCATCACTGCTGGGTTCAGTAATCTTAGTTTCGAAGATTTTCCAAGCGACGAAAATGTCGAACCTCAGGAGCAAAAGCAACCTACTCGAGCTGCATATGAAGTAATTAGAGATTCAGAGAAGCGTTTTGCTTCACTCAAAAGACGCAGTAATCCGTTTACTTGATGAAATCTTTGTTTCAAGGATTACGGATTTTTTACATTACAACCAACCAGTCAGCAGTGTTGTTTTGATAAAAGTGATACTAATCGATTGTGATGCTGGCATTTTTAGGAGTAAGTGTATTGGATATAATGATTGTTATTGAATTTTTAATTAATCAATTTAAGTAGGCTATTGTGAGAACTGCTAATCGAAGTGCTATTCTTAATGCTAAGAAAAAATATATCTAAATCTTTAAAAAAAATTGATTTTTTAGTTTAATTTTCAAGTCCAAGGTAAATTTTTTTAATTTGCATTGTAAACGTTTAACGAATTTGTTAGTTTATTCAAGTGATTTACGACCATTTTCTAACTATTTAACTAGTATTAAACCACTATTATAATTTGATTTTAAGAGTTTTAAATCTAATTTATTTAAAGAATAATCATGCTCTAAATTCACCTTTACGACGTAATAAAACATACCTAAACTATTATACTAACTGACCTTACATAGCATTTAGTCACTAAATGTTATTTCAGTTATATCAACAACAGGATTGTTGTATAACTTGTAGCTTTATACCAAAAATTAAGGAAAATATTAATTAAAAATCCTAATTTTACTTCTATTTTGCAACGCCAAAATCGCAAGAAAAATAAATTTAAATACCTTAATATATAATTATATATGATTTTAAGCTACAACTTTTTGAAGTACGACAAGTAAAAATTTTATTTCAATTTGTTGCAAATAAATTTTCTAATACATACAAATTTATATGGTATTTTTTTTAAGTGATTTTATCATAAACAATGTTAAAAATGGGAGGTTTGGTGACAATAATATTATTTCTGTAGAAAGAAGTGAATTCGTTGTTATTTTTTCAGTGATTGCCTTATTAAAAAGACTGATGTGCAGTAACATTATTTTTCTGTTTAGACTCAAAAAATAAGAAATAAACTATGAAAAGTGTACATAATTCATTTTTATATTTAAACAAGATTGCGGTAGAATTCATAATTTTCTTACATTTAAAGTCGCTCACAATTCCATTTATAATCATTAAAACAAGGTGCTGATTTTTCACGTGAAAAATACCATCAATTAATCTTACTCTGATAATTTAAGGTTATAAAAAACTTTATGTCGAAGTAAAATATCTTCTATCTTGTTGATGTAAATAAAAAAATTGGAATTATCAAATATTTTCAATTCCGGTCGAATATTGTAGACATATTAAATCCAGTTCTTGTATTAATTCAATACCCTTCAAATTACGTTCATATTTTTTTTTTTCTACTTAATTGTGGTAAAAAGATATTCAACTATAAAAATTAACTCTTAGTATACAAAATCCTAGTAGACATTTAACCTTTCATTATTTAGCATCAATGAAACGTTTTCTTGACCATTTATTGGCCATTAAATGACCAACACGGTGCGTTGGCCAAAAAATGGTCGAAAAAACGTTTCATTAATGCCAAAAAAATGTTCAATTTCTACAAGGGAAACTTTTATTGAAATTAATAATAATTAATTCTAATTTTCTAATATCTTAACTCAATATTATTAATCTTGAAAAAAAAAATATATTCTGTATAATTATTATAAATAGTTATATGAATTTAGTGGTATACAAAATAGGTGCCTTCCTTATTGATACGAAATAGCTTTCCCTACAATTAATTTATTTTTACGAATTCTTTAGAAAATCTAATATCTAATAATATGTAAAGTACTCAGAATAATGTACTGCACTCTTTAGAAAACTTTGTTTTTAAACAATTTTTCGAAACCAATAAAAATGTTCAATGTATCTACTCATTTGCAGTTTAATGTTGAATTTTCGAATTTACAATGATAACCAAATAGTTTGAAAGATTTACAAAACTTTTTGAACGTTTTTGTAAATAATTAGAAATTTATTTATGCCCTATGAAATATTATTTAAAATTGTTTTAAATCTGAGATTTAGTGCATGTGGTGCACAGCATGCCGTAATCCTTCAAGTATTTATGTAAATAATTATTCAGAAAAACATTGTATTCCTACAAATAATTTTTTATTTATGTGGTCAATTGAACTTATTTCATTGAGATATTTACAACAATTCAGTTTTTTCATAAGAAAATGTAAATTTTTGGTTGAATATAGAATATTATTTTAAAATACAGTAGTGTAATCACAAGGAGAAAATCGAAACAGAAATTTTAAATTGTATTCATTAATCATTTTTGTAGTTCATCAGAAGTTTTAATCTACATAAATTATTCAAAATAATAATATACTTTAAAGTATCTTGCATAAAATACTTTCATAAACAACTGAAGAAAATTTTGAAGATATAAGTCTGTGGTAGAAAGGGCTAACGAGATAACTCCATTTTTTCCGAAATCAAGTTTATAACATAAATTACCTATATGTTATGTCTACTTTAAGGTACAAGTGTCACCAAAGCTGAAAATAGCATCTATCGTTAAATATAATACCATGCCTAACGAGATAAGTCCATTTCGCTGCAAACGATTCCCGGCCAAACGAGATAAGTCCACCTCCGCGATCCCCGTACTGCAAAACTGACAAGGATAGCCTTTCATCTTCGGGTCACAGATCCTGGCCAAACTTGTTTAGGGGTCTTCTTGTGTGTAATAATGAAGCCCCCTATGGTTACTTTATTCCAATGGACCCTGGAAACCATTGTAAAGCACTATGAAGTATTTAATATAATATTAGTACTTTACGATACTAGTGGCATAAGTAACACTTTTTGGCACGGCGTAGTTCAGGGCCCGAGCGTAGCGAGGGCCCTAATAGCTGGGCCGAAAAGTGTCCCCATGGCACGAGTATCGTACAACATTTTATAGCACTGTGCTAAGTTCATATTTATGCCCCCTTTTCCGAGTCATGAGTCGCAGTTTCTGGTAGCGCGAAGTGAGGTTAGCGCACGAGCGTATGCGAGTGCGATGCGAACGTAGCGGTGCCATAATGTGCGACTTATGCATCGGAAAAGGGGGCATAAATGTGAACTTATGCCACACAGTGCTATAAAATGTTAAATAACACTATATAATAGTGTATCAATCATGTTAGGCTGACACAGTCAAATTCAAGTGCCTCAAACGTATTTGTACTTGAACTTTTCCATGTTTTTTATACCTTAACAATAAATAAAAACTCTATAGCTCAATTGGTTTGAGGTCAGAATTTAAATGAGCAAACCAAAGGGAGCTAAATGTAACGCTATTATCGTTAAATATTTCTCCCGAATTTTTCTATTATATAATTGTTATACATGCTACTATGCGTTACTTTCCTATTTATAAGTTTATAAGTTCTGTTGTGCCTTATAGTGATTTATGAATGATCTCCGGACTATGTTTTTCTATTTACTATTTTTATTATTATTTAATTATTATTTTTTGTTTTTTTTTCTAACTTTCTTGGACCAACCTATGTACGGGCGATACCGCCTTCTATAGGTCCTTTTGTAATTTTGTATTAGAAGAGGAATATTGGTCAAATATAATATATAATATTTCTAAAAACATGCGTACAATTTTTTTTATACACAACTTACCATTCTTACTCTCCCACCTATTTCAGGCACTCAAAATGTATGTTAATACACTTGAATTGAATGGGTGAGAGAGTGAGAATGGTAAGTTGTGAATAAAAAAAATTGTGCGCATGTTTTTAGAAATATTTAACGATAATAGCGTTACATTTCGCTCCCTTTGGTTTGCTCATTTAAATTCTGACCTCAAACCAATTGAGCTAGAGTTTTTATTTATTGTTAAGGTATAAAAAACATGGAAAAGTTCAAGTACAAATACGTTTGAGGCATTTGAATTTGACTGTGTAAGCCTAACATGATTGATACACTATTATATAGTGTTATTTAACATTATATTATATTAAATACTTCATAGTTCTTTACAATGGTTTCCAGGGCCCATTGGAATAAAGTAACCATAGGGGGCTTCATTATTACACACAAGAAGACCCCTAAACAAGTTTGGCCAGGATCTGTGACCCGAAGATGAAAGGCTCTCCTTGTGAGTCTACTTTGATTTACTTTACTGGAGTGGACGGTCAAATATCATCTACTTTAAAAGAAATTTGATTTTTACTGTTGTCTTTATCGAAAGCACGTAAATTCAAATTTCAACTACCGCGTGTGATTTGCGCTCTCAAGTCCCGATGATGTAAACAACACTAGCCAACGGTATATCATATAATTATTCAAGTTCAAAGTAATACAATAAATTTTCAAAAAATGTATGAATAATTTCAGTCATACCTTTGTACTTTTTTTTTTTTTATATTCCAGGTCAACTCTCCCGGTGCCGCACAGCGCGGCATATTTAGTCGAATCGCTAAATTTGTAACTCGCTGTAAAAGTACCTAAATGCACCTAGAAGAAAAAGTAACCCAACATTTCGATGGGAAATCGCCTCAGCTTTCCGAAGGTCAGGTCAGATTTCCTGAAATTGTCCGTTTTATATAGAAAAATCGCTGGAAAAACTTTAAAGTCGATTATCTCAAAAACTTCATTTTTAAGATTTTTCTAAATAGTTTAGATCGAAAGATCAGGAATTTTTCTATCGATATTGACATTTTCCAGAGAGGCGTTTTTTGATTTTAGCAAGATATAGCGAGAGAAATAAGAAAAAACGTTTTTTCGCGGTTTTTGCATGCCCGGCCGGCGCCGGCTAAAACCACGATTTTCTTATTCTCTCGCGATACCTCACTAATACCAAAAAACACCTCTCTCAAAAATGTCCATATCAATGGAAAATTTCCTGATCTTTCGATCTAGACTATTTAGAAAGATCTTAAAAATACTTTTTTGAGATAATCGACTCTAAAGTTTTTCCAGCGATTTTCCCGGGTAAAGTGGAAAATTTCGGGAAATCTGACCTTACCTTCGGAAAGCTGAGGTGATTTCCCATCGAGATGATGGGTTACTTTTTTCTTCTAGGTGCATTTAAGTACTTTTACAGCGAGTTACAAATTTAGCGATTAAAAAATGCCGCGCTGCGCGGCACTGGGAGAGTTGACGTGAAATGACATATATGGTTGATTCTCCTGACGTCTGCTTTTTGCATGTCTACATGCCATGTTTTGAACTAGTGAAGATGAGCCAAACTGGATCGGTCGTTCATTCAATATTGTTGTATTCTTCATGATTGGACATAAATATTTCAATTGTTTAGTGCTAGTTAAATTTGCCGTGAAGATATACATGCCAAATGTCACCTCCGTGGCATGTCTAGATCATAAAATCAACTCTGTTTGCATATACCATGCATTCTCATAAGCACATGGCCCTATAATAACTACGAGACTACATTCTATACATCCAAAGTAAAGTTTAAGTCTATCGTAGGGCCTTGAAAAATGTTTTAAAAAATTTCCCACACAATTGAAAAATGTCTTGGATTTTAATCATGCTTCTGAATAATTTCAAATATACCGCCTGCTTGGGTCGCTAACTCATTTTTGATGTTTCTGGCTACATAACTGTCAAGTATTATGACCCAACTTTTGATTAGTGCAGGTTGCGGGTTCAAATTTTACATTTTAGCTACACAGCGATAATTATTCTATTGTAAAATTCACGTGTTCCAAAAAAACTGTCACCTCCGTGGATATGAATATCTTGAGCTATGGTCATTCTTTTTACCCGCTCGCCCTGTCAAAAGACTTGTTTTTCATGACCGAATTTCGGGTTGTACGGAAAATTTTGTGCGTTTCTTATTTTTCATACTAAGTTGATCAAGGCAGCGATTTGTCACCTCCGTGTGTGTCACTTCCGTAACCAAAACAGTCCATTTTAAGCATAAAATTGGACCTAGTTTTCGTAAAACGAAATCTCAAGGCCCAGATTCAATGATTACTCTATTTTATGGGTTAAAAAAGGATAACTAGTTCGCGCCGTTCCATGTAAAAAAAAATTTTCACCATTTTTTCATTTTCCATACCCGAAAAAGCAGACTTCGGGAGAATCACCATATAGGGGTTCTGGAATTTTTATAAACTTACACATGAGCAATATTTTACAAAGTAGAATTGTAGGATATAGTTTTTATCATGAAATACAGGCAAAACATCGATTTCGAAAACCAGTTCCCGCAGAAGTGGACTTATCTGCTAAGCGAGGAAAGGGCTAACGAGATAAGTCCATATTTTTTGCTACGCAATCACACTTTCAATTTAATAGATATACGGGTCAAAAGATACCTCATCGTAGGTAAAAATACCATAGGTACAGATCTGTAGTCGTCCGCGTCGATCTAGGCACTCTTGCGCAACTTAAAACGTGTTTTTCTCGAAAACACGAAAAATGGAGTTATCTCGTTAGCCCTTTCAACCACAGAAGTATATTATAAGGGTATTCTTTATACACGGATGCTCAAATTCATTTGTAAATCATATCTTATAACATATGTATGTCAATTTTACTTTCGTATTCCGCCGTTTCTTATGAACACAATCTCATCTTATTTGGATCGGAAGATTTTTTTTTAGGCTTTGGCGATTTAAGGCTGCAGTAGTTTTTGGTACACTTCATATGGAGTATAAATCAAGTCCCCAACATTTCATGGAAACAGTGTACATATATTTTCAACTCCGACAGACATGTTTTTTTTTTTTAATTTTTAATGAAAATTATTTCTGAATTTTCAAATTTATATCAAAATCATTTGTTAATGAAGCTGAATAAGTTTTTAATCAATCTTAATTTGCCCTTCAGATACCAAAGTTAATTTCAGTCTCACGTAAATGTAACTATACATCAGAATTTATAACTAGGTAGATATAAATTTGAGTATGTTTCAAAACTGTATGAAATTATTGTTATGTTTTATACATTACAACTACGAAGCATTCAATATCAAATTATTCTTGTAATAAAAAGCCAAATTTCAACATTCCTGTTTAGATCTTTGTAATTAAAATTATAATTTTTATAATTAAATTAAATAATTATTAAATTAAAAAATCTTTATTCACAATGATTTAAAAATATTTTACTTTTAATTTTTATAACTATCTATTGTATGAATGAAAATCAATCGATTTTTCGGTATAGGCTGTATACAATGGTTTTACTCTTATGAATATGCAACACACCTTACAAGGAATTTTGTAAAAATTTGTTTTATTTAAATTAAAATTTATACTAGTCATAAATTATTTCATTTCATAAAATATCACTATTTCCGAGTTAAATCCTTAAAATTTCGATAGAATTATATAAGAATATAATCATAAATACTTTTTGAATTAAACAATATCATACGTTGGAAGAAAAATGTATTTTAAGATTGACTAGTTTGAACTGACGCAAACAAGGAATGCTAGAATAATCTTTTCTGGGTGGCGTTAAGACAATAGTGGGCGAGAGACTCCCCTTAACGTGAATTCTAATAGGATCGCAGATGTGCTGTATATTTTTTGGTAGTAATCGGAATGCAATTTTATGCACTTTTGATACAATGTTTCACAATTTTCATGAAATTGTGGTCAAATTCAAGAAATTGTTTCATCATACTTACATTATTTTTAAATGTCTTTAGAATTTCTTATTAATCTTTGAGATGCTCTAAGACGATTGAAATAGAAGGCCTTAATTGAAAAAATGCAAAGAATAAAAGAGTTTTAAAATTTGACAAGCAATTCCACAAATAATTTTCAATTTTCTTTATTGGAAGCTCCGGTTTCTACGACCTAATTTTGTTAAAAATAGCGTTTTTCGGCCAACGCTCTATGAAAAAATTTTTAAAAATTTCAAGTTTTTCTTTAAATGTGCCTTCAGGAATTTTTTTAGTTTTTTCGAGTTAAAAACAGCTTCAGAACCGATATAGATAGAAAAATGACGTTTGTAGAGGGGAAAGGGTCTAAAATTTTGGTTTGGGATTTTTTATCGTGCAATATAACATACAAAAGCGCGTCCAGATCGGGGACATACATGCGGATGAAAATTTAAAAAAGTATTATTTCAACCCATATAAAGTAAGTTTTACACGAGTGTAAATCATAATACGCTAACTTCAAAATTAGTACGCTTGTATAAAAGTTATAATTTGCGTATATTTCCTAGAGTTAAAAAATGTTTACAACTTTTTACAGATTATTTCTAATTTTCAATCCTAATAACTTATTTCTTGTTTTAAAAAAAATTAGAATATAATTTGACAGCAATTCATAAAAGTTTTCCCACGTATAACAATAACAATCGCTCAGTTACAAACCGTTTTCTAGTTAAAATTTTTCCATTTCATGTAAAAATTTATCAACAAATTTATTAATAAAAAAAAATTGATGCTAGATGTTGTAATGCTTAATTGCAAGCCAATCCTGTATTGATTGATTCGCCTCTTCGCCAATTATTTGCGTCAGGTTGAATGTAATCCATTAATCGAATATAGCACCGCATGATAGTCTATTACGAATAACCTAAGAAATAAAATTTTTATGAGATAATTAACGTAATTAAATTATCCAATAAATAATTAGTTACAAACCGATACACTACCTTAATTTCTAGTCCTGATGAATGGAGTAATTTACCTAAGTTATTTCTATACTGACTGCAAGTTTTAAAATAACCGTCTGTGATAACTACAGTATGACAAAAAGACAAGACACACAAAATTAATGTGGCTATTGACATTGACATCCAATGACCAAAAAGGGATCGTTGCTTTGGAGCAACGTTGAATATTTGATCATCTAGATTTGTTCTGCTAGAATTATTAAGTAAAGTTTATATTTTATGTAATAATATTTAAATACTAAAAAAATAATTTTTTTTTTACTATAAAATCATTTACCGTAGAGAAGTTATTCTATGTAAAATGAAAAAATGTAGCAAATATAAGCATATACGAATTCTCTGGTGTATACAAAAGAGGACCTGAATGAGTACTTTATGAGCTTGCTACTGTAGGGAGAAACATAAAACTAGAAATTTATTCGAATTCATTACAAAAAGTTAAGAATGTCCGAGACACGTTATGTCCGAGATTATAGAAAACGCGTAAGAAAGTATAAATCGCTTCCTATTTTTTGTATTATAAGAGATTTTCTTCACATTTTTCAATACTTTCGATTTTCCCTGTCAGTTAGACTCGAAGACTATTATTGTAAAAATTTAAGAGGTATTAGTTGATGTTCAAAGGGAGCTCGATGAATTCGTCAGCCACATAAGTCCGGATTGAACTCAATTAAGTTTTTGACTCTTATTTTTCTATCAAGAGTAACAAGCTCATAAACAGCTCAGACCCTCTATTACTATTGTTTATCGAATTTCCTAAAACTTTCAGTTGAAAAATAACTTGTGATTAAGCTAGACATTTTTGAAATATTTGAGAATATATTTTGAAAAAAAACCAACTTCGGACATGAAAAAGGGAACCGGTAAAATAATAACGGTAAACTTGCAAGGAATGTTTTTTTCTTAATTTGAGTTATATTAATATTAAATCAAGTAGTTTTTTTATTAATAAAAGTGAATCATACTAATTTCAGCCATAACAGTTGAAAAGTGTTACTTGATTTTCGTTAGGAAAGTCTGAAACAAACTTGCTAGTTTTCGTCCAGAACGCATAGTAAAAAACTGAATATTGTTTAAAATTTCGTTCAAAATTTCCCTCCACTTCTATAAATATCTAAATAGTTAAAAACATGATCACATGTGTTTATAATTGTTCCTGTATTCTCATGAAAACAATTGCAAAGTATTTTTTTGACTCACCTGCCTCGGTAAACTCTCTGAAGAGTAACTGTTCTTGGAGGACTCAACGTACGGGATATACAACTACGATAACCATGATAGCTGGCCATGATTGTGCTAAAAACGATGCAAGGTAAAAGCCCATAGGCCCCAAAATGGCAGGCGCGCACGTTTCCGCCCATGAACGTGCTAAAAGTAGCTACCCCATTAAGAATGCACTCACAGTTCTCGACGCTGGGACTAGAAACTGCGAGAGTGAATGCCCAATGCTGCCAAGGCACAATAAGTGACACCATCGAAATAATCGAAGCTATAGCGCAGAAAGAGTAGAGTATGTACAGTATCTTTTCTGCCTGTTTACTTGTTGATTTCATGGCACACTTTTGCATGAACTCGTTCGCCTCAAACGACTGCATGGTTTATACTTTTTTATGATTGCGTAAGTATCCAGCTCATTTGAAAATATCGTTCGATGATCAGTAAACCTAAAATTGTATAAATATGAGTCTTTATTGACTATAAAAGTAGTAGGCTATTTTTTATTTTCCAAGATGCATGGGGGTTGAAAAAGCCAACTGTATAATTTGAAATTGTCGAAAATTCATTTTTCTCGAAAAACGTTTATTTTCGAAATAAAAAATCGCAAACATTAAAAAACATTTTTTTACACTTGAATTATTTGTGAAAACTATTTTATCATTATTTGATAATATTACTTGATATTATTTTATATTTATATATTTTTATAAAAATACGAATATGAATTTTACTTTTAATTTAATTTCCCACCCTCAATGTAAATTTTGAGATTGATATTTAGATATCTCAACTTACGTAAATTTTTCGCTCTGTTCTAGGGACGAATCAATACTTCGTCAGAGTATTTATTTGTGGATTTCATCATAAAGTAATGTAATTGGAATGGAAAAATTCTTTACAGTACTCGCCTTCTCGTGCCATAATCCTTCATTTTTTTAAACATACATTGTTGCACCCGTTGAGAAATATACTATTTTTAATGAGATACAGCCATTTTTATAAGCTTTTTCATACCAGCGGCCCGAAAGTGACTACTTCCCTGCCGCCGCGCAAAATATGGGCCACTATGTATGAAATAGTATATTATGATACGTGGGACTTAAGCAGGCACGGCAAAGCGTGCCTTAAACGTGAACTTTAGCTACGCAGTGCTATAAAATAGTATACAGGCCTATACCGCGAAAAAAGAAAGCCCCAAAGCACGTGTTTATCGACCTCGGCCACTAATTACACGTACTCTGGGACATTCCTGTTTTTCGCGGCCTAGGGCAGTAATATACTATTTCCGTATACTTTGCGTGTTAAATTTTTTTCTTCTTTTGTGTTTACTGACGTTTTGCGTTTTTCAAAAATGCGCCTCACTTCTCTTAATTTTCAAAGCAATTTTTTGAAGGTACATACAGCACTAGGGTTGGATTATATTTTTTATAAAATTTTTTTTATAATTTTTTTTTATAATCATGTTTTTTGTAACGCTTATTTATTATAATACTTTTTTAAATCTATTTTTTTGAACCCAAACTTTATAATTTTATAATGTTATCAATAGATTTAAGTATGTCATCGAGCATATGCGAGTGTGATGCGAACGCAGTGGTGCCAGAATGTGCGACTTATGCCACAGGAAAGCGTGCCATAAATGAGAACTTATGCCACACAGTGCTATAAAAACATGATTTGTATGGTTTATAACCCATAGGCACAGGTTAAAACCGTGCCTTAAAATTAAAATCGATATTTTCATTTAACCCATCAACTCTCAGGATGTAAGAATTTGAAGTAGGATTTTTTCCATGTTTCGAGCTTTAGAAAAACGTCGCAATACATAATTTGATGAAGAATTTAATGCCCTTTTCAAAACCAGGCTCAGATTTGAGATCCAATGCGTAGTTCAAAAGTTACGATCGTTTGAACATAAAAATACGAAAAGAAAAGAAAACTGTGTAAAACAGAAAATTTATACTTTTTTTTATGTTGAAACGATCATAACTTTTGAACTGCGCATTGGATCTCAAATCTGAGCCTGGTTTTGGAAAGGGCATTTATTTCTTCATCAAATTATGTAATTGCTAAGTTTTTTTAAAGCTCGAAACATGGAAAAATCCCTACTTGAAATTCCTATATCCTGAGAGTTGATGGGTTAAATCAAAATATTGATTTTAATTTTAAGGCACGGTTTATGCCTATGGGTTATAAACCATACAAATCATGTTTTTATATCACAAAGAAGTGATCTAAACTTCTGGAGCAAGGATTTTTAACGTTTGGGAAATAACGGACACCCTACTGAGTATATAATACTCTCAAAGAGTACATTCAAAATGAAAATCCTGAAAAAATTTCAAGGCGAAAATCTTTAAATATAGTCGAATTATACGTGACACAACAATTGACAATAAGTCTATTGTAGACCCATCACAGAACTTCCTCTATGAGGAAGCAATTAACACGCAGAGTACAAAAATTCAGGGTTTTAAAACATACGATGGAAAGAGAAAAAAAAATCCTTTCTAAAAATTCAATAAATTTTTTTTAGCCCCTATTTTGAGCATTTAAAAAATGTACTGACATGTAGCCATCATGAGTGACGGAGCTGCATTGGGATGTCTATAAAAGCAACCTATTTAATGAATACAAATAAAAGCGAATGAAAAGATTATTGATAAGCTTCAGCTACGCGATATTTTTTTCAAGTACAGTAACTATCAAATTCCTGCTTAAAATTTAAATTCAAGAAATAGTTATACAAAAATTATGTTAGAAATCTTTGGCCGTTGGTTCGAAATTTCTCAGTAGATAGTATAGAGTTGGCACAGTTTACGCTATGAGGTTCAAATGTTTGCATTTACTTGCGAAAAGTCAACATTAGTAGAAAGCAGTAGATTGAGAATTTTCTTCTTTAATCCTATATTCTCACTAGATTAATATATTTCAAGAGTACGAGAAAAACGACATTTTTTTAAGTCAATGTCGCAATCATCATTTTATTTTGTTTTACTGTATAAAAATGTTGGCACTATCTTTACCTTAGTAAAACTTAAAAGCCTGATGTTATCTTATTTAATGTATGCACAGAACACTCTTTATCGCACATTAATCATCATTATCGTAAGAGAACTTTACGCAACAATAAACATTTGTGGTTATAACATTGTAGTTTAAAAATGCGCGTACATCCAACAAACTTTACGTAGAGTTAATCGATTTCATAATTATGATTTTTGAAAATTTTGTGATAATATTTTGAAAAATCAAAAATGTATTCGCTTCTGTGGATAAAGGATAGAAAACAATTTTAAGTAAACTTTCGTAAAAAATGATGAATATGATACCAATAGGGAGTGTTATCGTGTCATTGACTTGATGTGAGTTATGAATCGTGCCAAGCCTCTAATGTTTTCTTTGATTCCTTTTTTCATTTAATTGAATTTTTTTTTAATTTTAAAAGCCGAAATATAATAAAAATACTTGAGGTTATTTGCAAGCAATAAAACAAATTATTCTAATGGAAATTTAAGCGAGCTTAAAGTACGATAATTTTAAAAATAGTCTCAACTTAAGAGAGTTTATTTTATGTGTAAATTTTAGTCTGCTTTGCTGCATTCATTTTCTTTGTATAAATATAAATGAATACACTAAAAAATGGCAAAACTACTTATGCGCGTCAAAGCTAAGACAACCTGTTAACAAAATTCGTCTGTAGCGTCAAGTGATAATTTCGTGCCACGTTTACATGAAAATATTTTTAATGAATATTCAATTTTAAATATTTTTAATTACATTATTTTTCTTTTTTTTTAAATTACATTAGAAACGAATGTAACGGTGTTTTATCTGTAATATTTATGCGTAAAGCACTGAAATTTCAGATAAACGTGATAACATTAATGCTCACCTGTATCATCGAAAAAACTTTGCTTACAACAAAAATTTTCACTGCAACTCGACTCGCAAATCACCACATTACTGTATTACACTATAAGTGCGGTCATTGAAATTAATTTTTAACGAACTTGATTCAATCTCAAGTCAACGTGAAGACATCGTACACTGGTAATACTGTATTAGAGAGACGAAACGATCAGAGTCGTGCCTGTTGCCAAAGACTGAGAATAAAAACGCGTGTGCGTCAAGTCGCGCGAACACTTCCGACTTGCTGAATATCGATAACGTTGAACGATAAACTCTTTGGATTATCTCTACATTTGTACTATCTCTTCATGCCAACCCTTCCCCTCCTCCTCCTCCAGTCAGTAAGACAGGTCTGTGAATTGCCCAGCCATCTTTAGCAAAAGTAGCCAGATTTTTATTCAATTGTTTCCATTTTTAAGAATTATTTCATGAATCTACCCACATTAAAAAACATAATCGAATCCCACGTCCTCATCTATTTTTAATGATAAACACTTAATGATAAGCAATTCAGAACAATTGAAAAAATACTTGAAGAAAAGAGTACAAAGAGTATAATACCTATATTGGAGTATCAGCATAACATATTAATTTCTCTTTTTTTAATTTTGAACTATTTTTAGTCTTTTATAATTTTACAAATCGCGTACTTCAAAATAAACTTCATCTTAAATAGTATATCTATTTTTACAAATGCATATATAATTATAGGTCTTATCACTAATTCGATGATAGTCCAGATAAATGAATTAAGTTTACCTGACATATTATCGCTCAAATTACTAATCAGGAGACCTTCTCACCTTCGGGTCGTGGATCTTTCCAAAATTTTTTTGGGGACTCAGTACACCTATAAAACATGCCCCCTTTAAAGAATATATCATTACAATTTCAGGAAAAGTTATCTTGCTTGTGAAGTTAGTATTTCGATTGAGCCACTTTTGTGGTACCGCGTCTATACCAAGAGACCCTATGTTCGACTTATTTCTCCACGCGTTATTTTTTCATGAAACCATCGTCAAATTAATGTAAAAATACCATATTTTATGGGATTTTTATTGTTCTTTTCAAATCTGGCGTCAGATTTACAATATATGCAACCCGTTTAAAAATACATTTGTTAAACAAAAAAAAACCTGGTTTTTGAACATTTTTTCTCGAAATGATCGTTTTTTTCACCACGATTACGCATTCGGATCGGCTTGAAACTCTGGATCTGGGGACATACAGGCCAAAACTAAAAGTAGCAGCGTTGGTTCATCCAGATTCAAGATGGCAGCCACCAAAACAGCTGATTGTAGCCAAAAATGTAAAAAAAAGCTTTGGTATTTTTTTACTCGGTAAGAATGGACTTTGCGAAAAAATGTTATAGAACAAAAAGTGCTTAGAATTGATAAAAAAACTCGTGTTAATTTTTTTAGAATTTCTTGGATGATTTTGGAAATTATCGGATGTGGCCATTTTATAAAAATTAGTTTAGGCCTGTATGCCACCAGGTCCAGAGTTTCAAGCCGATCCGAATGCGTAATCGTGGTGAAAAAAACGATCATTTCGAGAAAAAATGTTCAAAAACCAGGTTTTTTTTTGTTTAAACAAATGTATTTTTAAACCGGTTGCATATTGTAAATCTGACGCCAGATTTGAAAAGAACAATAAAAATCCCATAAAATATGGTATTTTTACATTAATTTGACTATGGTTTCATGAAAAAATAACGCGTGGAGAAATAAGTCGAAAATAGGGTCTCTTGGTATTAGACGGGTTAATTATTAAAAATCAGTAGTAAAGTATTACAAAATAAAAAAGGATGACGATGTTCGAGTTTAGATACTATTCTCTGAAGATATAAAAAAACCACTTCTTTTAGGTTTTTTACTTTTTTCTCAAGAGTTTTTTGTGAAAATAGTCGAATATAAATAGTCGAAAATAGTTCGATAATTCGAGTTGTGATAATTCGTTTCTCGCGGTAATTGGTAAAAACTTTCGGTCCCTTTAGAAAATTGCGACAATTCGAATTTTTTGTATGGATTTCGATCTCCTTAACAATTCGAACTTTTTTTCAAGATCATCAATACGTTGGATCCCACATAAATAACTTCATATACATTTTAGGCTCAAGATTTAAATAATAGTGATGAAATTTATTAGTGAATACTTATATTTGTTTACATTGCAAATTCAAATTGATTCAAATTTTCTGCTTCCTAAAAATACGAGAATTTTAACATTTTGTTCAATTGTTACTCAATTGCGTAAGCTGTCAGCTTTTACTTTTAATGATTGTGTTCATGATTAAGACAATGTAATTTTTATGGACCTGTTTAAAGATGAAATTGTAACTACAGCAGAAAATAACGAGACTGAAGAGGTTGAAAAAAAGAAGCCAAATGAATTATGTTTGAATAACTTATAGTGTTGAATGTACTTAAAAATCATATCGAAAAATTGCGTTATTTTTTAATGACTCTGAAATTTAAGATCATGTATTTATAACCTTGGTTACTGTTGATAACGCTTCAAACTAAGCCAAAACTTATTTCAAGCAATCCAAAGTTACAGATTATTTTAAAATATATCAATATAAAAAGTTTTCTTTCGACAATTTGTATTTTATTCATCACTTTCAGTAATTCGAATATTTGATAATTCGTTTCCCGCGAATTATTGAGATCTATAATGACTTTATTACTATTACTTAATACTGTGAAGCCATATGTAGACAATATTAAGTTCTTATAAGTCTTACTTCTTATTAAATCTTAAAAACCGCTGCCAATTCATTGGCAAAGAGCTTCCTCATAAAAAAAACACTATGCCAATGATTTAGCAGCGGTTTTCATGATATTCGGTGAATCTTTATCTATTTGGTCTTAAATTAAAACTTGACTGCTCTGCTCTCATGATGACAACAAAAATTGAGATAATTCCGGCAATTATACGTGAAAAAATGAAAAAAAATTTTTTTTAAATTTACACAAAAAAAATTCAAAAAATCGAAAAAAAATTTTTTTTCCCCGTGTATTGCCAAAAACCTTTTTCTAGCCTCATTATTACTACAAACGACAATGAATGCAATTGAAAAATTCCGGCAATTATACGTGAAAAACCGCTGCCAAGTTATTGGCAAAGTGCTTCCTCATTCTAATTTTTATTGTATTATAATAAATATTAACCTAATAGTGGATACTAATAAATTTAAAAATCTATAAAAAATTTTTAAAAGAAAGTAATGGCCTGGCACATTGTCGCTGTACGCGCGCTTGATCTTATTTTTAGCCGCACGCACGCGAAATATACTTGTACGTTTGTAACGACGATCAATTTTTAAGTCCCGTTTTCTATCTATTTGGTCTTGACTGCTCTGCTCTCATGATGACAACAAAAATTGAGATAATTCCGGCAATTATACGTGAAAAAATGAAAAAAATTTTTTTTTCAAATTTACAAAAAAAAATTTAAAAAATCGAAAAAAAATTTTTTTTCCCCGTGTATTGCCAAAAACCTTTTTCTAGCCTCATTATTACTACAAACGACAATGAATGTAATTGAAAAATTCCGGCAATTATACGTGAAACATGAAAAAAAAAAATTTTTTTTCGAATTTATAAAAAAAAAATCGAAAAAATCGAAAAAAAAAATTTTTTTTTCCGTGTATCGCCAAAAACCTTTTTCTGGCCTCATTATTACTACAAACGACAATGAATGCAATTGAAATTTATACAATCTACCATAACATTTTCGAGATTTTGCTTCGGACATACGTACATACACACACACACACACACACACAACACACACACACACACACACACACACCACACACAACACACACACACACACACACATACATACGGACATTTGTTGAGAATTCAATCTAGTTTACAAATATGTAAACCAAATTGTCCTACGAGGTCTGGTTCAAAATCTCGTTTTCGAGCCTATCACAGAGCTTCCTCTATGAGGAAGCAAAATGAAAAAAAAAAAATTTTTTTTCGAATTTACAAAAAAATCGAAAAAAATCGAAAAAAAATTTTTTTTTTCCCGTGTATCGCCAAAAACTTTTTTCTGGCCTCATTATTACTACAAACGACAATGAATGCAATTGAAATTTATACAATCAACCATAACATTTTCGAGATTTTGCTTCGGACATACGTACATACACACACACACACACACACACACACACACACACACACACACACACACACACACACACATACATACATACGGACATTTGTTGAGAATTCAATCTAGTTTACAAATATGTGAACCAAATTGTCCTACGAAGTCTGGTTCAAAATCTCATTTTCGAGCCTATCACAGAGCTTCCTCTATGAGGAAGCAAAAATGAGTGCATGAATTTATATTATCATCCTGGCTTTGGCATCCTCTTTAATATTCATATTTTTTCGATTTTAATTGACTTAAAATGCAATAAAAAAATTAATTTTTTTTGTACAAATTGTATATTGCGTGCCATTTTGTAAAATTTTAAGATAAACAAAGTATACAAAAATGGAATTAAAAATTGGAATTTCGGACCGACTTCGGCATCCCTTTAAAAAATCTTTACTTCATAATTTTCACTAACTATATTTATGTAATTTTAAATAAATTTGTAAACCATTTTTTATTTTCATGTTCATAAACATTCATATTAGTTCGATAGCAATTTATTTTTTTTTTAAATAAAATTAAGTTTGTTGAATCAATTTTAAATTTATTTTGCACATTAGACTTCATTAATATACAATACATTTGATTTTTAACTTTTTCACTGAGTCTAATATCGTTACTTTTATTTGCACTAAGAAATTTATTTATTAAATAGATAAACCAAATGTTTAAGAGCACAAAAATCACCGGACATCATTGGTTAGAGTTCTTTGGAAATTATAATTATATATGAATTACTTTAAAACT
Organism: Trichogramma dendrolimi; assembly: GCA_034770305.1. Taxonomy (NCBI): domain Eukaryota; kingdom Metazoa; phylum Arthropoda; class Insecta; order Hymenoptera; family Trichogrammatidae; genus Trichogramma; species Trichogramma dendrolimi. The sequence goes on along the minus strand of JAPMIB010000268.1, from coordinate 4,922 downwards.
ATATTCATTTTTGTCATTCGCTATGCATTCAACAATAAGCTATTCTGGATACTCAACGTCGTATTTTTTTGCTTGATGAACTGCTCGTTCGACTCGAAATAGGCTTTTTTCGTTATATATGTACAAAAAAGGAAGTTTCATTGCCGCTAGTAATTATGAGATGAGAAGGTTGCCGAGTTATCAGTTAAATCTGCAATTTAAAGATTAAAATGGCATAAGATTGGAAATTGCAAATTCAAATGTATTATCACAAATAATTCAATTATTCAATCATTCAATATGATGTTAATTTATGAATTGAGGTTCAGGAACATTATGAAACTATAACAATAAACGTTCAAAATTAGCTCTGTTACTATTTTTAATTAATTCTTTGCAGTACTGTGATCATACGCTAGAAGTATTTAAATGAAAATGGAAAAATTTTGTGTACATAATGTGTTGTATACATAATGTGTTGAAATTTAAGATAAAACTCGAAGTTTTATCTATTTATTTAATTAATGTTAGTTAATTTTTCTAACAAAAACAGACAACTACTAATTGAATCACGGAGAAATTGGTTTAATGTCACTAATATTTGTCTTTTGTAGTCATTATATTGAAATAAGCGCATTAAATATATGTTATAATTATACAAATAAAATTTCATCGAAAGTTCACAATAAACACATGCTTAAAAGTATGTGTTTATTCAGTTTCATTCAAATTGATTCCTAAAAATATTGTTTACGGATGCTCCTACTCGTTAGTATATTCCAGAGTATTTACTTAAGTTAAATCATCATATTGAAAAAAATCTATAGGTTTTAAAATGAGTTTATTAAGTATAAAAAGAATAACAAAACTACAAATATCAAAAGATATCAAGTTAACACAATACATGGCTACTCTTATTTTGATATTTTTCTTACAAAAATTCAAAAGGTTGTTAATTAGTATTTAAATATGGAACAACATAGAGTAAGAACAATCGTAACAGAATAATTTAACTAAGAAAAAGATGGGTAAACTTCCAGTTTTACGCTGGATTCATGCGATGATGAGTGATTTCAGAAAATGCATCCCTACTATTCCATAAACAATATGCAGCTGCAATGCCAAGTCCTATTCCACCCCCTACTGCACATCTTTTGAGACCAGCTAGAGGTAAAATACATTGTTAATATAATCTGTATAAAAATGTAGATTATGATCTTAGTCATTAAATATACCTGTTGATTTGAATAGCATTCCTGTGGCAGTGGCGGCTGCCACTGTATTTATAGAGTCATCTGTTCCTCTTGCCCAAGAAAGTATAACACCAAATCCACTATACATTAAGGTTACAACGCCAAATGTATTTGCTAAAGACGAACCATTTTTCATCACATGATTTAACATTCTGTAAATTAAGTTTATATGGATTAATTGTAAAAATGTTTAGTAGTATTTCTTTAATAAAATAATTATTTCAAAAAAATACAAAAAATTTTTTAAATTGTTACAACTTTGTTACTTTTTTCAAGAAGATTACAAAGAGCACTAAAATCAAATTTTTAATTACGTTTTTCAAATTTTGAATTTAATAATTTTCTTAAAAAATCTATGATTTTTTTATTTACATGTTCTTAAAAACTGAGAATAAGATTAAAAGGATGATTTTTGGGCTAGCTTCAACATTCTTATAATAGGTAAAAATTGATTCTTACTGAGTTCTTCTCAATTTTCCTACTTCACCAGCAAGAGTTGCTTTTAATCCCTTGTAGAAGCCATTAGCACCACCTAAACCTGCACCTATGATACATGCTGCACCAATCTGACTAAAGGCTAACTCAAATCGACCACGTTGTTTTACAGCTCCTTCAGGGAATATAAACTCTGGTTGGCTTGGAGGAAAATATACTGGGTCATAATTGAAGTAAGGATTGAGCTGTGATAAGCCAGGACTTGTAGCTGGAATTATATCAACAAATTTAATTGAATGAATGAATTTAAATGAATTATTTACAGATAAACAATTTTGCATAAAAGTCTTAGAACATTTTTAGCATAATAAGTCTTTAGAGCAAAATAATTTTAAAATATTTAAGGTTGAAAGTAAATTAAAAAAATTTAGAATTGATATAGAAAAACAACAAAACTGAAGCAAACGGTCAAAATTCTTGTATTAGAATTGAATGTCGAAAACGTTGCATATTAATGATTACAGAATTACATAATGTAATACTATTTTTAACGAATTGATGTAAAAAATAAATAAAGTTACGAAAAGAAATTGTTCATAAAATACAATTACGTAACTAGTAATAATCATGTTAAAGTAAAATCATGTGAATTAACGTGATCACTAGAGGTTTCGAGGTTATATTAACCGTATTTAGAGAGAATTGCTTTTGAATTTCCCGTATTTTAATTGTTGAAAATCACCCTTACCCAAACTGTGTGTACTCTCTTTTTTACGACTATTTGGTATTGGTGCACTGTCTGCACTGTCACCACGTAAATCTATCATTTTAAAAATATAAATTAGAGCAATGTGCAATAGCTTATCTTAAACACTAACTCTGTGAAACAAGATATGCGTGCAATGTAGTCTGCAACGTGCCTGAGTAGTCTTTACTACTCAGTAGTATAGTAAGACGACAGTCACCAAAATAACGCTATTATGCAAAATTGAATTTGATGAATGAAAGCAATGCATTAACGTCGAAAATAGTTAAATTCTTCAGCAAAGCTAATTTTTAATTTTTACATCCTAACAAACTGACATTTTTAAAATACATCAAATAAATATAAATTATCAGGAAAAAACCTTCATGATAACAAATTAATACTTGTTTATTATTAATTCGTTAACAAAACTTTTTTACATAGTTAAACAGTAAAAACATTGATATTTACACTAATTTATGCCTCAATTTGTTTCTTTTTATCAGAAGTGACATTTTTAATAGATTTATCATCTAGAGCTCCAAGTTCTTGTAGTAAATCTCTTTTATCTTCGAAGTATTCTTTATACCAATTTATATGGCCTTTTTTTTCTTCAATAGTCATATAATGATTTTTAGAAAGTCCTACACATACCAACTCCATGAAATGTTTAATTGGCCCTCTTTTAGGACACCAACCTTTCAAGTGGTGCTCTAAGAAAATATGCTCAGAAAAATGTACTTTTTCCTCTTCTTCCATGCCTAAAAAAATTTTAATGAACTTATGATGCAATTATTTATTAAAATTATTTATGTGATTCATAAAAATTATTTTACCTTGTTCATTATTAATTGGAAAATTCCAAATTTTTCCTTGATTAGTCCATTGTATAAGTTCTTGAAAAACATTTTGTGGATATGTCATTGTTGCCAATTCATTTTCTCTTTTCTCTATTTTATCCCATGTAGATAGATTTACACTACATTCTTTTTGAGGAATATTTATCAAAATGTTTAAGGGATTATGATGACCTTTGAGTTCAGGTACCATTTTTTCTTTTTTTACTGTAACATTTTTATAATTTGGTTATTGTATTTTATAATACTTGACTAATTTTTTTTTCATAAACTATTTCACGTACTGGTTTTTCTGTTTTCTTTGAGATTTTGCGTATAGTATGGATTCTGCTACAGAGGGTTCTTTCATGTATGACAAAATTTTTTTACTAGTTTGCACATTTGATCTTGATTGCTCAGGAGTGTAACGGTCTACTTTCATTGTATGTAAGAGTGATCTGAAAATATATATTTTAATTTTTTAAGAAATTAATAAAATTATAATGTGTATATTTATATTCACACACTTCAAGCTTGGACTTTCTTTTTCAGTAACTTCGTTATCATTATTTTCAGGTTTAATGTTAACATTCAAAACCTTACTGAGCAATTCTAGCTCTGTTTTTCTGAAATCACCTTTAAAAGTTTTTGCTACTTCTTTGGCAGCTCCTTTCAATTGTTCTTCTGCAATATACATTGAAAAATTATTAGATACCAGTAGTAATGTTAATAATATTTTTATGATACAAAATTTTATAATAATTTACCCAATGGTTTTTCAAAATCAGAATTTTTTTTATGAATAGCTTTCAATTTTTTCATTCGATTAGCTTTAGGATTAATTGCAACATCAATTTTTTTTATAGGAGTATCTTTATTTTTAGCTATCTGAAAATTGAAGGAATATTAAGTAATTAGTAAATGATGCTCTTTCAGAGATTAAGGAGTTTTTTTAGAAAATCAGCTTTACACTTACATCAACTAAACTTTCAAGCAATAAATTCAATTGGTTACTAGTATCTGAAGAGTCAGTTTTGTTTTGAACATTGTCTTTTGTTATTTTTTCAAATTGTCTTCTAATTGTTTTTATTTCATTATCTGAATCAGAGTCAGAAGAATCAGAAGATGACGACGTCGAATCCTTTGACAATACTTTGCATGAATTATGGAATTGTTTAGTTGATTGTTTTAAACAACAATTAACATTTCTGAAAGATTAAAAATATTTAAGATCGGAAAAAATAAATAAATATTATCATAAATAATGTATAAGACGTTAAATAAATTTCAATTATGATTATATATGTATTTATAATTTTAACTTACCTCGTGATTAAACGTAACATTTGCATTTCTTTTAAATGATTTTTAATTAATACGTGAGGATATATAATATAAGATCGAAATAGTAGATTTTTAGATTTCATATAACCTGTATCTAAAATGTACAAGATAAAGTTTGATATTGACAGGGCCACAAAGTCTAAAACTTTAGAGGCATCGGATCAGATTGGAGCAATGTGCGATCAATCAGCAGACAATATAAATGAGTGCCGGAATTAAGCTTCTCTCTACCCAAGTACTCACTGCTACGCTGCTACAGTGCGTTGCTCACATTAAGTCGCCACGATGAAACCCTCTACATGTTTAGAGACAACAGCGATACCTCGATAT